>OZ032122.1:5206690-5384190 GCA_964026355.1 Pseudorhiza aurosa
GATTAGCGTAGCCTTTAGTGTCCTGAAAGTCTTTCGCATGATGCTATTTAGAACATATACAGAAAATAGCATCTGATGTGTACGTGTATATCAAATCAAACAGCAAAAAATCTTATCTTTGGTATATAGTATTGTGTATTTATTTTAGGGAAGCTCTGCGATTCCCAAGAGATCACCAAGTAAGCACGCTTCATACGAGAATCCAAGAAGCGTGGAGACATTGAAAAATATGTTATTGAATTTGAGCGGAATGGGATCCGGTGAAGAAAAGCCTGCAATTGTAAGTTGATAGATCTTTTCTTGAAGCTGATGGTCAATTTGGTCTTAGATGCTTGTGCATAGATTTTTGGGCGAATAATGGCATGCTAGCAAGAAAGGAAGCGAGAATAATTCTAGTAGATTTAGATAAAGATAGATGCAAGCAGTCTCATCTATGGTTGCAACATGGCATCTCAAGAACAATTTGGGACACTGAGGTTTTATGCTTATCGAGCAAAGTCATGGCGCTTTCTCTCACATTTTGACGTCATTTTACGATTCTCATTATCCTAGATTCCCAAGGTACGTTTTAGGACACTGAGAAGCAGTGTTTATCGGACAGTGCCCCGGTTCGTGTGATTGCTATGCTGGGGTCGACAGAGCGCTGGCAACTCTCGTTAATATGATTTGAATGTGAGCTCGTGTTCGATTTGAATTATTGACCATGGGATCTGCATGCAAAGGGCTTTTCACTGTGTTATACCTACGCTGGTGGCCATTCTCGAGGAATTAGTGGCGAATGATACAGAAATTTTTTTGCCAACTTACCCGCGGTGTTCTTCCTTTTTTTGCAGGAAGACGAAATCGATTACGCGGAATCAGGAAACACTAGTGATGATGCGGCCAGCGTGGTAGGAGAGCAGTCTTTAGCAAGGTATGAATGTTTATGAGGCTACTGTTATGATCAAGCCGTTTTCGTCATCATTTTCCATCTGGTAAAATGATCAAATAGTAAATTATTCATACCTTTGATATGTTATTTCTCGATTTCAGAGCTTATCATCATTTGGAAAGGCTCAAAAGTCTCATAAACGGTAACGTTGACACTTGAACAACTGCATTCATCGTTGCCAATGAACCACAGCTGATGAATACTTGGTCGGCAATTCGTTGTCCACTTTTAAAGGAGAGGACTGTTTTGTAACCAGGGTTGTAGATTCTCTAATATCTATTTCTATTTAAATATTCAATATATAAAGTATGGAAGGAACATTTCCACATACAAGTATTCATAAACGTCGAAGGGACATCGCTGGAATCTCCTTCGAAGGTGATTTGTTTCATGGATCAAGTAAGACGTCTATAGGGTATTTGGTTAGAGCACATGCATGCTGTGCTGAATGTCCGATGTTCGAGGCCCCTTCGTTCCCGTTGCTACCTTCTACCTGTCCACCGAGCCGTAAACGGATACCTAGCATGATGCTAGGTGTATAGTGCAATGAAAAAAGTAATTGCCCCCTAGGTGATGTGGCTTAAGATGGTACCTCTCTACCAAGGTGTTTCCCGACTCCTGTATCGAGTATGGGACACAACTTCACTTTTCTAGCTTCATTTCATTTTCCACGGAGGCCTTTAAACCGATAATTTTTTATTATTCTACATTGTATTTTACGCGTATCTTTCATTAAAATGTTGATTTAGCTTGAGTCATTTTGATTAAACTTGCTTTAGCTTGATTCATTTTATTTCAATTTGCTTTTGCTTGATTCAACTTGATGTAACTTGATTTGATTTTGACTCAACTTGATTTTGCTTGATTTAGTTTGATTTTGCAAATTTTCATTTTAAAAGTAGTACTTGAATTATGTAATTAGGGATAAAAACGAACCATTGTATCAAGTACCGATAAATGAATTGAGATTTTTATAGTAGTGATAATTAATTTTACATTGTTTCCTGTTTCTTGTTTGTACGATCGAGACTCAAAATTACAAAATGGAAGTCATAAGAAGAAGGATTTGGTTTTGATAGGAAGCCATCTGGGACTGACAGTTAACACCTTCTCTTTATTGATTTACAAAAACCGTGAAACCGGAGCCTTTTAGGTGCATATTAAACTGGTACTCTAGGAGGAATTTAAAAAAGCGTCACCACAGTTCGTCGTTTCCAGTCTAGCTTTTAATTTTGTGAGGGCCACATGTTTGCCTGGCCTAAAGCTAAGGGCATTTTAAAAATATGAACATTCTTTCATTCTTTCAGATGTAGCGTATCCGTGACTGCTACTTAAGGACCATTCATTACTTCTGCCTCAGGTTGGGACTGAAGAGAAATGTTTACTTAGGTAAATTTGTCGGTTACCCAACCTTGTGGATTGCAAAAATAAGTTACCCAACCAATATAGAGTTATTGAAATATGCTACCCAACCCTTCAAAGACAACAAAAATTATTTACCCAACCTGAAGGCTGCATGAAAAATCATTTACCCAACCTATTTCTCTTCGGCCCCAACCCGAGGTGTAAATAATGAGCGGTCCTTTGATAACGAACAATTCTTCAGATTCTTTACCAAAATTTTTGAAAAACTGAGAACAACAATGAAGCAAGTATACTCCGGATAGTTCAGCAATACCGTCTTTGTCTATTGACCCTATGATGAGTGGTTCGAATCCACCTTCGGCTAGACTTTCAATCAAGGTGAGGAAAGTCGCCAGCTCTCTGTAATCCTAGGTGTAAGAATTACGATGTGTGGTCACATCGGGAGGAAAGACCTGGACACTGATTGATAAACAAAGGCTTATCAGTGTCTAAAAACATACTTCCGAATCCTAGGCAGAAATCATAAAGAGAAAAGTATGATATGTCTGAATCTAGATTCAATGCCGAATTCCTAAAGTTAACTTTTATGGAAAATGTTTCTCATCAGCATGCACCTTTTATTTGTAAGCAGAGTGACACGAATCATCTTTTCCAAATTGTGCCGATCGTCGAAAGCATGCTGGAAACGGCTCGCTGGGAAAGTTTGTTAAACAGTTTACAAGTTGAACGCAGCAAGTGAAACCTCGGCTACACTGAATATTTGAAAGGCAAACAGCTTACCTAAGAATGGCGTAGATCCATCCGCAAGTGTAGGCCTTGTACAGTTGTGCTTTTGCAGGGATTTTACAATGCTGTAGCACTCCGCTTTGCTGTCGCTCTCCATCAAACAGTCTAATGCATCAGTTACCAGCGAGCGTCGGAGCAACGCTGAAAATGACACGCCTTGCTAGCACTCCACACAAGATTCTACGTCGATGCGTGCGGGACATGCTTATTGAATAGAATACCAGCCAGATGCTGCTGAATTTCACTGTCACTTCCATTGGTTCAAAGTATTAACCATTTGGGAAATGTATATGTTTTCTCAAGGGCTTTCTCGGCTCTGAATCGTGTGTGAGGATAGCTCCGTGGTGAGACACATGCTCATAGACCCAATCGTCAGTGGTGCGAACCCCAACTGCATCTCAACTTTTACCTAAGAATGGGAGAGTCAGCAGCTCTCTGTAATTCCTAGCGTATGGATGTACTGTCAATTGGGGAGATATAGGACTGCTCCAGTGTCCTCACTTCCACCCTCTGGTGCTAAGTGGAAAGCGTGCCCTAAAATGCCTGATTATGCAAGCCGGAGTTGGGTCACTAAATAAGTTCGGTCTTATTTTCAAATGGATACCAGTGAGAGATTAGCAACCACTTCATATTTCTTCATGCTTTTTGCTTCTCCCTTGCTGGCATTCCTGCAAAATTGCTTGATACGGTGCATCCATCAATAGTATTTAATCGAGCAGTGCAGTCAAGCTGATGGCTTGGGTGTTGCATGAAGGAATGCATTAACTATTGATCAACCTTACCACTTACCCGGGCTTGGAACCGACTCCAGTCTTAACTGGCTTGTGACTTCCAGGTGTTTGATGACGTACAAGGAAGTTTTTAGCTCACACTGGGTAGTAAATGATCAACGGATGAATAGATTAGTGACAATGAAACAGCAACCAATGCAGTTTCTGGCAATATCGACAGAATTCCTGTTTGTGGTCGTTTGAATATTCAATTTTAAACGGGCATGTCATGATCAATAGATTATAAAGTTTAAAATTTCCTTTGAGGTAAACCTGAAAGGAGCTGCTTGATTCAAATCACCCCGCTCTCTTTAAATCATTCACTTCTCCTGGAAGGCTGCAATTAGGCGCAGACAGCCTTTTCAGTGTAATCTGGTGACGAGCTCCGGTGGTGGGGGGGGGGGGGGCGTTGGTCATCATGGGGGACGGGCAATCAACATTGCCACCCTTTTCATTTAATGTGCTTGAATAACCGGAAAGGTAAAAGCTTCTTTGGGAAGGTCGCCGCTAAACTCGAAACCGAGTAACTTAACATTGTTGTTAACGGGAAAAAACACTTCTTAAAAACTTGGAGCCTCGTCTGTGGTTCCTTCTGAGGTCGGAATCGCGTGTTAGGTAGTTCCTATAACTGCCGAGTGTTGGCTTTCGGCCAGACCAATGTAACTATTTATCTCAATTTAATTTCGAAATCTTTTGAAAATATTTAGACTGGAATCTTGGGTGTGAAGGGGAAAATAATGATACTCCATTTTCTTGATTGTGAGGTATAAACTGTTTGTCTTGAACTGACCAATGTTGCAAGAAAACAAATTTAGCGTCCCTTTTTCCACTTCACCGTTTTCGGTAAACAGGACGGCCCCAGAATCCCATACTGACTTAACTACCCCTTTCCGACCTCCTCCGTAGTAGAACGATCACTGTGTATGCTGTAGGTCAGGGTTCAATACCCAGTTGACTCATACCTGAGACTTCAAAATATTACATGCAGTGTACCTGTTTAGCATTCAGTGCTTTGGGAAAGAGCACGGGAGGTAAACACACAATGCTCCCAGATCACCAGCCCCAAACTATAGCATTCATTGTGCTTACACAGCTGTGTGAACTAAGGGCTAAAGAAACGGAGATGGGCGCCGCGTTCATTCCTTCGAAAACGGCGAGGGAAGGAGCTTTGACTTTTGACCCCATTTCGCCACTGATGGGATAGAAGAAAACTGAAAATACACAACTACGAAACCCATAGGTGAGAGAACTACTCAACAATTGAAGGAAATCTTGAGTTGCAGTGAATTTCTCAAGCTTACTCTGTTTCCCCATATGGTTTTCTCCTTCTCCTGACAGTGAATGTCATCTTAATTTATACAACACGAAAACAGGGCAGCAATTATGACGCTTCACATTCGGTGTGGTGCCATTCTGCTTTGAATCGGCTTCATTCGCTAGCATAACTAAGATGACGGGGAACAATGCAGAAACCTCCACGTTGGTGTCCCTGGATGTCCACCGCCGAAAGTGATCTCAACTCATTTTTCGTCGGCTCGTAACCGATTCTGCAACCACTTTCCCTCAAAGCACATTTGAGGGAAAGACTCGATGAAGAAGACTAAGACGTCCAAATTTCGGTATTGAAATAGTTCCCCTGTCATTGAACCGGCGCTGTTGGAAAGAAGCATACTGACATATCTGTTACAATTGCCACGTTATCCCTGGGAATCACGCCAAGAAAAACGAGTGATATAAGAGAACGCGATCTTTTTGTGGACTTGCAGCTAACCCCTCGCTGTGTAATCGAAATGACGATGATCTCGTAAGAACTCTCAAAGCTCTCTTTTGCGGACCCCTGTGAAAATACGTTGCCACTTGTGTTATACTCTTACAGCAAGATTCCCTACTCTAGATCAAGTAGGCAGGTGGTAGTTCTAGAAACATAAGCCAGTGGCCAATTCAATCCCCATTATGTCAGCAATATCAATGAAATACCAATCCAGAATAAAACTCAGTTGAAACAGTGGCGTATAGCTGGATAACGAGGTTCTCCTGCTGGAACGGAGGGACCATGCTGTGCTGCTAGGGAAATTGCGCTGAAGGTATAACTTCTTCAAGGGTCCTATGAATTTTTGCAATTAATTCATTCAAATGCTTCCTTTTCCTTGATATCAAGGACATTCGTAGAGCCATTTTGAAGATATCAACCTTGCTGAAAAGCTAAAGAGATACCTAAAGCCATACAAAACAAATACTATGAGAACATAAAGATGGGTTTTACCAAACCCGCCCCCCACTCTTCTCCGCTCACCCAGATAGTCGAAAGAAAATAACTAGTGTTGAGTTCTCTTGAGCCAACGTCAGCTCTACACCACTGATTTTACAACAACTTTTGACAACTTATATCACTCCCCAATATTCATATTCTACATAACTGTGCAGTTAAATCTACTCCGCTAATCAATCCTATTTATATGCTAACTTTTATACAATTCGACGGTTAAATGAAATAAATAGAGCTATGTGAACTTTAATCATAAATCGTAATGCCACTACACGTCCTTGCTTATCATTTCATTCAATGATCAGTTAGGGCTGTGCCTCCTTACAAGTAATGATTTTCAAGGGGCCTTTTCAACGGCAATAAAGATACAAATATTACACAACAAAACTGAATTCATTCGTCTATGATACTCGCATATTTGCAATGCATGTGAGAAAGCAACACGAGATGTAAAGGATGTCCTATTTTCCCTTACCCAAACATTCCGGTTCGTGAAATTCTGCTCTGATGAAGCAAGAAACTCATTGACACCTTGTCGAATCATTTCGCGCGTGTTGGCACACAGTATCATACAGACGTTTCTTTGCCAATCGTTCTTTTCAAAACTTTCACTGACAGTGGCACATTCAAGTTTTGTTTTGGTGAATCTTTTGGCTCGTTCAACTCGAGTGGTGGGATGTAATTCGTGTCCCATTCAATTCGGCGAATCGTTCGCTGTTTCCGTCTATCAAAACATGACTTATCTGTACTTTCTGCGTCAGAGGCACTGGTCATGATTGCAGATTCAGGCGATAGGTGGTGTACAGACGTCGTAGTTTCAAACAACTGCTTTCCAATCTTCTGGTCACTTAAACGACCCACACCTGCAATGCTGCGGGACTGCTTGACAGCCTCTCTTCTAAGCCTTACACCAGGCAGCAGCTGTTCTCTCACTACTGGGATGTCTAGGCCAAAGTTTCTCCGATTCCTTTGGCTAAGCTGTCGATCAGGACTGCCAGTATCCGCTTCTGGATCCCACGGAAGATTCTCACTCAAAGCAGCAACTGTTTCTGCTGGCAGAGCATTCACTCCTTCCCTTTTCTCAAAGATTCTTGTCGTCTGCGCACCATCAAAATCAACACCCGGTCTTAGTACCCCTGTTGCAACGTCGGTCTCCGGAAAAGAGACCGAAATAGCCCCGGTATCTTGCTGTTGCTTTTGGTGGTAGACCGCACTGGAAAAAACACTTGAATTTTGCATTTCTCGATAATAATCGTCTCTTTCCTCTATGGTATTACCCTCAAGCCAATTTCCACTTGATCCGGTGCTCGACAATTGCCCTTCAAGGCATTCTTTGATGTTCGCAACTGACTCCAAGATTTTGTCTTGCTCGTTTGCCCAAGAGTCGAGAGATTCCTGTTCATCGAAATTGCCAGGTGACGTTGGGTTTGTGATAAGCGTACCCTAGTAACCAAACAAACACTAATAAACCTCGCTTCAATTAGTTTCCTATCCTCAAAATTATGCAGGCCGAAATTTCTCTTTGATTCAAATTCACATAGAAACTGACGTCGTAACACTGCAAAATTAAAATATGATACTGGCAAGAAAGAAGTCTTCTGGCCAGTATGCATTTGAGTGAGTGACTGAGAATAGAGATGAATGAATGAATGAATGAATAAATGAATGAATGAATAAATAAATGAATGAATAAATGAATGAAAGAATGAACGAATAAGTGAATGAAAGAACATATAGATGAATAAAGATATTATTGCAAGAATGAATATGAACGTAAAAATGTAAAAATGTGAAGGAATAAATGAACAAAAGAAAAAATCTATGAATAAATAAGTGAATAAATTGAAACGAATGAAAAGAAAAAAGAAATGGAATTAACGAATGAATAAATAAAGAGGTGAATGCATAGATTAAGTAAGAGCATAAAACGAATGAAAGGAAAAGCTAAGGGAGTATCACGTCTGAATGAGTGATAAGTAATAACATTATTAATGACGTAATGGATATCGAGACGAAGTGAAGAAAAATCCTCATTGCAAAGAAGGGTATGGTACTGAAATGGATTGAAAAATTGAATGAATAAATAGATCAGAAAGAAAAAGATGAGGGGGAGGGAGGGGGGAAGAGCGGAGGGGAGGGAGGGGAAGAGGGGAGGGAGGGTAGAGAGAGAGAGAGTGACGAAGATATCCAATGCGGAGAATGGATTCACGTGCAATAATTCATTAATTAAAGGCATCAAAAGGAACTTCAACCATTCCAATACATGAAACACCTTTGTACAAGTAACTTAGAAATAAAGTTGATTATCAATACGTTGCTAAAACAACAAAGTCGAATCGTGAATCGTGCATCGTGAATCGTGAATATATGCATAGGCATCAAATTGATAATTTGTCGTCAATAACGTCAATAAGAAGTGCTTCATCCAGTTAGGGAAAACTTGAAAGATGAGCTCATGTGGACGCAACGAAATTCTCTTACTTCCAACAAACCTCGCTAACCATCCGGTACATGTTTCACGAATACGTGATCTATCGAGAACAATTTTAAGTGCGTAAAAATACGACCACAAACAAACCTAATTGCACGAAGATACCGAAGCTTTTAAAAGTTGTCTAAATCATAGCAAAAATGCAACAGAGACTCGCGTAAGCACGATGGCATTAGTTGCAATAGGCCAGAGGGATCCTTGAATGTAAAATAGGATAGGAAATAGAACGTGCTATAAAATGAAATGATGAAGTCCGCAGTTTCAACCATCCTTTCTAGATAAGGTGCCGTTGCAGTTTGCAGTCACGGAAAAACAAAGCAATCTCTTCCCTCGCAAGCAAATATATGAGAAAAACAAATCCCTCAACTTGGTGTAGATTCGAATCGCTAAGAAAAGTCCCGTGAGTAACTGTATTCTGTGTTTAACGTGGGAGAAGAGCTCCTCGTTTTAAGTCCAACCATCTGTGATTCGAACACCACCACCTCACGCTAGACTTGTTCTTACAGCGAGGGGAGTCGGTAGCTCTTTGTAGTCAGTCCCAAGGCATATGGATCATGACACATCGTGAGGATGGCATGGGACAGCCATCGATAACCATAGCATCTTCATGTCCTAAAATCTTCCTTGTGATTTATGAATCATAGGAATTTCGACGTGACACAATATGACGAGAAAGGACCATGACACTGCTCGATAAGTATAGATTCTCAGTGTCCTAAGATCTTCCTTATGATTTATGAATTACAGGAGTTATGAGATGACGTCAGCTTATGGGAAAGGATCTGTACACTACTGGATAAGTAAAGCTTCTACCTTTGGACGATAGAAGGAAAACTTAAAGCATGAAAGTACGCAATTTAAGGCTTTGCTTTGCATGAATGAAAACAGCATTAAGTGCTCCACAATGGCTATATCATTCCCCGACGATAATTGCTAGCGTGAAAAAGCGTCTTCCACGGCTTAATCAACTATGCGTAGAACAAACATTAAAACAACGACAAAGACATGTACATTTACACAAATATACACATATACAAATGCATACACATGGCACGTATTTCCTTACATCATCACTTGGACAAGGTAAATCTAAATGCGAAAATATCTCCTCATGAATGATGACAAATCTTTGCCCGGATCCTGACTGTCAAGCAATCTTGCAAAACAATCTGGAAAAACCCCTCCAAATCACAAATAGAGAAACAGAATAGAACCTATTTTGACTAGAAACTTGATACTTTCAAATCTCAAAAATAGCTAGTTTGAAACTGGTCAACTTGCTGAAATTTCCATCAACTTGATGTTGCAAACACAGCCAAGCATTGGAGTGGACGAGCACCATTGCTTCTTCAACATTCCATTTAACGTCAGAATCGCATACTTATCAATCCAAGTAACAATAGAATTAACGCAACCTTAAAATTATGAAATATTCAAAAAATATTGATCTCAATAGCTGCCTCAAAGATTAATCCCTACGAACGAATCCGTAGGTTGATAGGCTAATTCTACCTGAAAGGATTTAGTCCATGACTCTAGAAAATACAAAGATACACAGTCGATGCCACTTTCAATAACGAAAGCATTCTCAAGAATTATTATTGCTTGATCGAATCATCTCGATGACAACCATTTCATCGTCATTCTCTACTGTGACCTCTCTGGCTACAGCGGAATCTCGAAGCTGGGTATTCAAGCTGGCACACTTGACTACTTGACCCTTTGAAATTTCAACTTTCACGGCTTCAAATTCTCGCTTTAAGCAGTTCTCTTCGCGCTTATTGTCTCTGTTTATTGATATTTTCGTAGCAACCTTAGCAACTTTTGAGGTTTCTTCGGATACTTCTGGACGCAAACCAACTGGTATATTTGTTGTCACTTCGTTCGCGTCATCAACAACAACATCACTACGACCATCATCTTCATCCCGATTAGATTCTGTGGGTATAGCATAGGTAAACCCATCTACATTACGAAATGTACCTACACTCTCTGCAGGTCTGATAACAAACTTTCTACATAAACTTTCTTCACCTGTAGACGGCTCGTCATCCACATGTTTCTCCATCAAAACAATATTCTCTTTCTCTTCATTCTCAGGTGTATATGGTCCTAATTTCAATTTGATTGGCTTGTTTCTATTCTCAACCACAATCACAAAATTACCATCAGTTCGGATTTCTTTATCATCAGACGCTGGGCGAATCATTGTCTTAGTCACATGAACCTCGTCTTGCTTCTCAGCACAAACAACGATGCTTTCCTTCATTTCTTCCCTTTCATTTATGGTTCCGGTGGAGTTTCCTTTCAACGGAACAGCAACAAGCTCACCTCTTGAAGCAATCTGGATCGACTCGGGCGGTGTGACGACTATGTCTCTTCGACTTTTGGCCCTGTTGTTGCAAGGATCTGAAAGATTTCCTGACTGTGTGGTTATTGTAGCTTCTAAACCACTGCCCTCTTCCCTGTCTTGGCAATTACTCGCATCCTCTTCTATTTCCATGATTGATATTGATAATTGGCTTCCCTCTGCACTTGCAGCTCCAATGTCGCTGTTTGCATTCGACTCTTTATGACGTTTATTTAATCCATCATTTGAGCTACCCAGCTCCAAGTTCGCCAATGCATCTTTCAGCTCTATACCTGGTGTTTCTGGTGTCTCGTTTTCATGCCTCGCTTGGACAGCTTCCTCGTCTGCATAATCAGCTTTAATGGATGACACACCGTCGTCGTGGTTGTCATTGGCTGCATCTTGCAAAGCGTCAAGGTATGGATCCTCATGCTGTTTAAGATTCATAGATATTCCCACGGCAACTGTCGATAAATCTCGAACTTCTCCCAAAGCCCCAACTTTGTCCTTGGTGCTTATGGCAGGGCTAATAACAAAGTTCTCATCAGCATTCGACTTGGGGGCTGGAAAATCAAATGCATTTATCATGGTGTTATTATTCTCTTCCTCTATACTGGTCTCATTAGAACAGGTATCGATGGCGACCTTTTCACTGTTATTCTCTTGCTCCTTGCTGGTCTCATTAGAGCAGATCTCAGAATCAGTCTTTCCATCCTTGTTATCTTCCTCTTTACTGGTCTCATTACAGCAGATCTCAGAATCAGTCTTTTCATCTTTATTTTCGTCCTTTTTACTGGTCTCATTACAGCAGATCTCAGAATCAGTCTTTTCATCTTTATTTTCGTCCTTTTTACTGGTCTCATTACAGCAAATCTCAGAATCAGTCTTTCCATCCTTGTTTTCGTCCTCTATACTGGTCTCATTAGAAGAGGTATCGATGGCGACCTTTTCATCCTTATTCTCTTGCCTCTTGCTTGTCTCATCAGAACAAATATCATTGTCGACCTTTTCACCTTCCTCTTCTTGCGCCTGTTTCATCTGACTACTTCCAACTAACGTCTGAAGACTTCTGCTTTGATTCGTAAAACGTGGTAGTTGTAAGTTGTTTGAGTTTATGCCATTGCTTCTTCTTCCATTACTCTCAGTGGCAGAATCAGCCTGGAAAAATTCGCCAAAATAGATTAAGATTAAATAATTTCACATGCTTGGAGGAATAGACAAAAAGATCTATTTGAGCTAAAAATTGGCAAAAAGCTGAAATGGGACGAGCACAAAATTTGCAAAAAGCTGTAAATTGCAACTTACATTTCTGTTGTACTTATTGAGCCTTCTGGCAATAACAGCACGTAAGATAAATAGCAGTGCGGTTGATGGTTGCATGTAGTTTATGCATCGTTGGTTTAACAAAAATGAACTGAGCTTTGATCAAAATGAGTAGAAATAGAATAGGTTTAAATGCTAGCATGATTTATAGATATTTGAAAGACGAGTATGTTAAGATTATCAGATTGGTAGTTATGCATTAAAAGGAGATAGATGATATTAATCGTGTAAAAAGGAATGCAGCAGAAGCAAATCTCACTTTAGGCCTACACAAATTAGACCCCTCTCTCTCTGCTTTTGCATTCGCTCAAAAGCTGTCTCTTTACAAGTTTTTTATGTAAGTTCTTTTCCTCTGCTACATTCTTGCTTCAAAATCTTTAAAATTAATTCATATTATGTATATTTAACATCTTACCTAATATAACCAGTTCTCAAACTTAGTAAATTCCAGCATCTTCAAATTTGAGCTGTCAGTTTCATTCTTCTGGTGCATTAAAACCTCATTATAACATACATTTCTCGTTTGCATGTATATATAGCCTCGTTACATATTACATATTCACCATACGTCACAGCTATTTAACGATAAGCGCAGAAAGCAATGGAGCAGGAATTTATGTGAACATTGGTAGGATTGTTGGAATCTCATCTCTTAACTTAAAAGAATTTCTATGCAACGGAAGCGAGGATGGATAAGTGTGGGTCTGGACCGAGGCAATCAATCCCCAGCTATGCTCGCTTCTCTTCCTTGATGCCCTCGGTCTGTCTGGCCGGCGTTAAAAGGGCACCTGACATAAAACTGGCAGCAAGTGCGGCGAGGAAAGGACATGGCCACCCTACCTCCCCATGTCGTGCCCAGAATGGCTGTCGTCGTCAGGTGGCATGCCAGCGCTACGGCATAGACAATCGGACTAAGCTCCATCAAGCTTATCCTGTCTTATGCTGCGCGCGCCGCCTCATATAGCCCTCCGTAACACCCTAGCATACGTATCGTGTCCCTGTAATGCTGTTTGTGTCTTGTGCTGCGCGCATCGCCTCATATAGCCCTCCGTCACACCCTAGCATACGTATCGTGTCCCCGTAATGCTGTTTGTGTCTTGTGTTGCGCGCATCGCCTCATATAGCCCTCCGTAACACCCTAGCATACGTATCGTGTCCCCATAATGCTGTTTGTGTCTTGTGCTGCGCGCATCGCCTCATATAGCCCTCCGTAACACCCTAGCATACGTATCGTGTCCCGTAATGCTCTGTTCTTAATATGGCTTGCATGATCACGTTATCTAAGTTATCACTGTCTTGTCTACAGATATGACTAAAATACAGAAGATATTGCTGTCCCACAGGCTGAAGAAGTGATTAACTGAGTGATTGCTCAAGCGCCTTTAAAAGGGAATCTTCTTCACTTTCATCGAGTACAGCCCTCGTGTTTACGTTTACCATTGGTAACTAAACTTTAAACAAATTTTAAAACTAGTTGATACGAGTTTAAACCAAGTGGTATGTGCAGTGCAAGGCTGTGATTGTTATGATATTGCAGACGTTTTGCATAATGTAATTACAAAGATTGCTATTGCAGCAATACAATTTAAGAGAGTAAAAACTTGCAGATGCTAAGAGGGTCTGAAGCTCACTTACCTCGTCACCGCTGACATCAGATGTCGGGCTTGGAATGCTATTGCGATACAAGACCTTCAATCTGCTTATCGTTGCGACCAGTTTAATGGATTGCTGTTGAGAAAGAGAAAGATTGGAAAGATTAAGGGCAATAAAAAAACTGCGTAGCATACTCGATTTCGAGCGTACCAGAAAGCAGAGACAGAGCTCTGAGTTTGTTCTAGGAAAATGGATTTCATGAGATGGGTAATCTGCTGTGCTACCATGCGAGGAAACGTGACCCAGCCCCCCAGTGAGGCGAATTCCAACCTGCCCTCCGATATGACCCCCACAAGGTCTGGCTACCTTGCCATCCTTCTGGGATCGTTAAACGAGTACTGGGTAATTCTGGGACGCACGCTAGTCTCCTGCGATAAGGGTTGCGCCAATCGAGTGCATTTCAAGTGCAGCAAATTATCGTTTGCTAGAAATATTTTGGTCCGGCTGTCGTGGACTAAAGGTGCAGAATGATATGACAGAATTTTGATCATTCTGCGGTCCACTACGCAAGTCGTATTCTTGATATGAAATCACCTTTTGAATTAGCCGTTGTTGAAACTTTGAAAAAAACTTTCTATGAAGGGAGCAGCTACCTAAACCACGTGCTTCATCTCTGCATTTAAAAAGCCTTCTTTCCATAATTGACAGCCTTCAATCCTTCTTAGGCCCATCCTTACTTCAGTACTATGCATAGCGAGGATGATAGCCGACATCATGGGTTTCTCTTGCTTCACAAAGATGCCGACTAAAGAAAACAAAACTCAGGCCACATGACTACAAAAATCTATTTTTCCCAGCTAAATACATGGGTAAATGAAACCTGGAGACCTCCTACAACAGTTAAGCATTGTGAATTAAAGCCCCTTTTCAATACGTACGAACCGACTCTACTCAATTCTTTTGTTATGCCATCTTAAATAGCCTTATCAAAATCTTCTCTTAAGGATTTCTTTAGGATTAAACATCGAACTGGCTACTCGATATGACCGTGGGATCATTGCTGTGCAAGACGAATTTACGTGATGAGAACAGTCCATCCACGTTCTCGTATTCAATTTCATAGTATGCAGTCAGATAAAATGCTTGATCAAGGATATTTTTGAAATCAAAATTTGCCCCATTCGCAGGTCAAACCAGAGAAGCTATCGTTAAACTGTATAAACCTGATTCAGGTTTCAGATATGATTTCTACGATTTCTCAGTAACTTAAAAGCCAACTGCTTGGAGCCTGTCAAAGAAGTCAAAGTTCCTTCCCTCACAATATTTGGTGAATAGGGCGGCGCCCATCTCCGTTTCATTAGCCTTTGGGACACACTTCTATGCAAGCACAGGGAATTCTACAGTTGGGAGCTGGCCACCTGGTAGTATTGCGTGCTTCATTCCCATGCTCTCTCCCAAGTGCTGAATGCTAAGTAGGGAAATAGCATGTACCGTTTATAAGTCTTGTAGTGTGACTCGACTGGGTATCGAACCCCCACCTACCGTGTACATAGCGATTATTCTACCATCGGCCACGCACGCAGTTGCTTGGAGCATGACTAGATCTAGACGAGGCACACAGTCTCGTATTAAATGAAACGGGCATCAGAAGTTTACAAATAGGAGTCGAATACATTTCTACTGTATTGAGGGTCATGGGTTCGAGCCAAGCTCTTTCCTGTTTTGAACAGCTCACCCGACAGTGAATGGATACCTGGGGTAAGTGCGGGGAGTAAAGAAACTGACCCCACTACCTGAAAATGCCATGGATCAGGGCGATACCTCTTTGACAAGGCGCCTCCGCAACGACTGCATCGACTATGGAGCTCAACTTTACCTTTAGGGTGCATTGAGATTAGGAAGATTGTCCATCTGATTAATTTCATGAGGCATTTTCATCCTCTTTGAAATCATTTCCAATCGCTTGGCTGCTTAAGATATCTTTTGAAGGGACGCAGGAAAGTACTTCGCATGAACCGACAGAGAAATATGAGATCTAAGAAAATCGCTCAGCATACTTGATTCCGAGCTTAGAATGCGCCAGACATAGGGATCTGAGGGAGTTTTTCTCAAAAGCATCGGACTCTTATGAGATGGTTTCCCGTTGCTTACCTCATTGGATGTGGTTTTGTTTTGAACGGAGCAGAATGGGGCCCATAGCCTATCTGTTATAAGTTATATCATGGACTACCGGCTTGATTTAAAAAGAATTACTTTTAACACTGGCAGCTTGAATCATCCACTCAATCTAGAAAACATCTTTACTATTTTGTGATTACTTGCTTACCACATTGAATGTGGTTTTCTTTTGAACGGAGCAGAATGGGGGCCCATAGCCTATCTGTTACAAGTTCGCATGTTTGACCATCACAAATGGCCCCACTAACACACATAACATTTAGCCATAAATTGAAATCATTCAAAGAGAAGTCAACAAACAGACTGACCTTCCATCGTCGTCTTGCAACAAAGGCGCGCATCTTCTGAGTATTGATAACAGAATTTTCCTCATCCTTCAATAGCAAAAGAAACATATCCTACCAATTCGATCATCAATCATGAAGCTTTTAACTCATCAGCACTGCTGACTAAATCAAAAATCTTTCAAGGAAGAAGAATCAGATGACACAGTTTTACATATCGTTTAGAAAAGGAGTGGGCAAGCTACGGCCCGTCATGCCCCGCCAATAACTTGCATCAAGCAAAAACAACTCTCCCGTTATTCTCGTTTCCTAATCGCTTGATACCGTATAAACGCATTATAACATGTGAAGCGTTACCATACTTAGGATGGATCATGTTATCAAAAGATTTAAGCATATTCTTGATGTTCATTGCGTGACAATCTAATTTTGAAAAAGCTTTGGCAACATACTCTGCGGCCCTTTAAAATTTAAATTTTGTGACCGCGGCCCTTGTACTGAAAAGTTTGCCAATCCTGTTTAAAAGATTCTTAACAGTAATTTATGATTCCATATTGAATGCTTTTTTAAATATTTCATGGAACGTGAATCAATGAACAGAGTTATACATTCTTTGAAAGTTTCTCTCTTGATAAATTTCCCATATCCTTTCTCACCAGTGATCTACTTATCATTTCCTCCCCAAAGTTAGCCACTGCGCAGGGGGTCGTACGAAATATACATGCTCGATTCATACAGGGATTACGTGAATTATCAAATGCATGAAACCAATACCTGAAAAGCAATCCATGGATGATCCAGACAGCCTTTCACCGTGATTCTTTCCCTAGAATTAAAGGTCTTGCGAATAAAAAGCTGCTGATACTTAACACTATGAGAGATTGCAGATATCTTTCAAAGGTTATTGATTCAGGAATAGCAAGAAGTAGCACAGCCACACAAGAACAGAACGGTAATATAATATAGTTTGTGCCTTTTGAAAAAAGGCGAATTCCTACCAGAAAGGACATGCTATATAATTCGTGTTCTGCTTTCAGCAAGTAGCCTTTGCTAATTTCCTTCGATGCTTTGGTACACTGCTACCAATATGTATTCTGGCACGTATTATACAACAGCCTAAGTCGATTGAAGTCTGCTTAGAATCTACGCGATGAGGATGCTGATGACGAAAACATGTCAAATAGTTCTGAATGCAAACAGGCATGGGAGCTCTCTGTGAATAACAGGAACATAAAAACGATAAAAGCAGAAGCAAACGATTGCTTGTTTAACTGCATTCCCCAAAAAAAATGCCGAGCTCTACAAAGCATGCGAGGCAAAGATCACTTTTCCGCCACTACTTGTGGCAATTTAGCGATTGAAGAGGGGAGAAGGTGTAACACTGAACAGAGCAATCTCAATCAAACATATCTCAGTCGTTGGCACTTCATTCAATCCAAGCCTGGACAAATCAGAGGCCAGCTGATGGTACACTTCTCCGCTACGTACGTCTTCAAGCACTAGAACTGTGAAAATGGAGATTGACTAACTTCGGTATAGGCCGAACACCAAAGGTATCTACCCCTTTTCGCTTGCGTTAAACCAGGCAAGACCTGTTTGCTGAGGTGACGCGTCACATCCACATCAGCTTTCAGACACGATTGATTGCAAAGTTCATGTCATCAGAACAGTGCTGCACATTGGCCGAGTTTACAAGGACCAATATCGAATACAGAGCTTTGGGATTTCTAGGTGAATGCTTGAATAATGAATGCTTGCCGACCGAGTAACCAACCCCTAATCTTAAAGCGGTGAAAATCCTTCATGGAAAACAAAACCTGACACGAGCATTAAGCTGAGAAACTTCATTCGGTTTGAAACTTACTTGCTCTTTTTAATGAGTAATTTTCGTATGAAATCCTTGGCATTTTCTGTGATCTTCTCAAAATACTCTTCATCAAACGCATAATCACACGACGTTATGTTATGGTAAGTCTCTTGATCGTCGTCCCCCAAAAAAGGCGAAGCACCACTTAGTCTGTAACAGTAAAGTTCACAACAGGCTCTTAATTATTTTACATGATACTGGAGGCATATTCATTATTCATACCTCGCTCGTAACAGTTTGGACCAGTTTTTTTTACATCTTCAATAAATGGAGCAATCGAAGTATATCTAAATAATATTATGTTCACTATTGCTTTTCGATTTATATTGTATACCTGAAACAAGCCAATTTCAAACTAACTACGTAATATAAAAATTTGTGATTGTATACCGGTATGCGAGGTACTCATTTATTGTAGGGTAGAGAGAGAGGGAGAGAGAGAGAGAGAGAGACCCAGATAGAGAGAGACCCAGAGAGACCCAGATAGAGAGAGACCCAGAGAGACCCAGATAGAGAGAGACCCAGAGAGACCCAGATAGAGAGAGACCCAGAGAGACCCAGATAGAGAGAGACCCAGAGAGACCCAGATAGAGAGAGAGAGAGAGAGAGAGAGAGAGAGACCCAGAGAGAGAGAGAGAGAGAGAGAGAGAGAGAGAGAGAGAGAGAGAGAGAGAGAGAGAGAGAGAGAGAGAGAGAGAGAGAGAGAGAGAGAGAGAGAGAGAGAGAGAGAGATAGAGAGAGAGAGAGATAGAGAGAGAGAGAGAGAGAGAGAGAGAGAGAGAGAGAGAGACCCTGAGAGAGAGACCCTGAGAGAGAGAGAGAAAGAGAGCCAAAAAAAACCGTGAATGACCGTGGCTCGAGCCCAGGGCCTTCAGTGCAGTAGCCTCCTTGTCTAGATAATATACCAACTGCCCCCGTTGTCTTGCTCGTGCATCATTAATGAAACAACTGCTTTAAGGATGATAAAATACTATACTCACAAAACGTAAGTGACCACTCCAATTGCCCTACAAAAACGTGACGGAATATTTAATTCACCAAGTAAGGTCTCACAGTAAGAGGAAGGATGAAATAAGAAACTGTTTAAGAAGTACACAAATTGCACATAATGTATTACATCGTCAATTGAGAAGGGAAACACTCCATTGACAGATCACTGCTGATCGATGAACCATACCCACCGCTAAATTGCAAGTCTTCAAAAATTAATATTATGATTCATGAACCACAGATACCTTGAAATAGCGTCACAGTGGGAGAAAAGGCAACAACTCTCCTTCATTTCTCGGCTATTTTCACACGTTTTGGTGAGCATTTGAGTATAAGTTTCATTAGAAATACCTACCACATATCTGTGAAAGGACCAACTGGGTCATAGTTGATGACTTCAGGGGCTAGAAAGAGGTGAAGAATGGATCTTATCACAAGTGGTAACATCAAAACAATGCCATCGCAGTATTTTGAAGTGAGGGTGGAGGTGCTCTTGGATAAGAAATTGCAGTAGTTGAAAAAATACTAAATAGCAGTAGATAAAAATGTATCAAAAATCGATCCTTGTTTTACAGCAGATAAGACTTGTGATAACAGGGCATGCTCTATACGGGAGGGTGAGAATTCTGACATTAAAATTCAGATTCTCTTTTCTATTTTACAATTGATAGATGTTAATAACATAGATTATACTTCGAAGGGTTTTGCTTCATGTAACACGAGTTCCAGTAAAATGAACTTCATCCTAGTGCACGGAAAATTCATTGCCACGCAATAAAAATGCAATTGCGATAAGTGCCATGGCGGGGAAATGCCCCAGTCGTTTTATCAAAGTGTTTCACTCAAAGAGGCAAGAGGCAAGCGACAAGAGACAAGCGACAAGAGACAAGAGACAGAGACAGAGACAGAGACAGAGACAGAGACAGAGACAAGAGACAGAGACAAGAAAGAAGAGACAAGAGACAAGAGACAAGAAAGAAGAGACAAGAGAGAAGAGACAGAGACAAGAGACAAGTTCGATTAAGACTTTTTAACTCTGCGGGGCAAGGAAATGTTGTTGAGGGTAACAAAGAAATGAGCAATGCGACTATGTTGACATGAAGACGAAGGGGATTTAAGATGACAAGTTTTGCGATTAACAAAATGAAGCTGGAATATTTTGACGAAGGAAGAGCAAACGACAACTAAGATGACCTGTTCAAAAACTGCAAAGTGGACTAACCTTATGACCGTAAGCCATAAATGAAGAGAGACATGGGCCTTTTTGTAAGTGAAAGTGGTAACCAACATAATCTCAATTAGATGGAAGGTCGCGATACTTTTGCTTACTAGAGAGTTGCAGTTTAGTGAAGAAGGTTTGAAGCCTTTCAATGGTGTAGCATTGATTTCGCTTTGACATAGATTGACACCAACCTGGTGCTTGATATCGGACACACAAGCAACTCGTAACACTTCAAACAGTTAATGAAACAGAGAATGGAATAGCTACCTGAGAACTCTGGTGTTCCCATCATTTCCCGAACTTCTTCATTTGGATCAAGAATTTTGGCAAGTCCAAAATCGATCAATTTTATTTCTTTGCTCCCCGGGTACTTCAGGACAATATTCTCTGGCTTCAACAAGCATACAAAAAAAAGATTTGATATGAGAAGTGGACAGAATTAAGTGTGATCAACAGAAAACCTGTATGTATGGCTATGTATGGCTATGTATGGCTATGTATGGCTATGTATGGCTATATATGGCTATGTATGGCTATGTATGGCAATGTATGGCTATGTATGGCTATGTATGGCTATGTATGGCAATGAATGGCTATGTATGGCTATGAATGGCTATGTATGACTATGTATGGCCATGTGTGGCCACGTGTGTTTGTATATTTGCATGTATGCATGGATGTAGGGCTATGTACAGTATGTATGAATAAATGCAGAGATACATGTATGAATGCATTTATCTAAAGAATAATTTCCTGCGGGTAAAACGTTTGAAGAAAACGATTGGCATATAAAGTGATCCAGAAGTTCTAAATTCACAAAAAGATTAACAAATTCAGGCTTAGGAGCTCTCTAAATACAAATGCATTCACTTAACATAGAACTTCTGAAATGCAAAACTTTTAATAAAATATGACTAAGCAGAAGTTCTGTTTTGACGAGAAAATCCTTGAGACGTAAGAAATTCAAATTGGAATGCAGCATTTACGTTGAAAAAAGATCATCTATAATACAATCATCCTCGCTACCTTCAAATCCAGGTGCACGATGTTCAGGTTGTGCATATGCTGAATTGCACTTAAGATCTGCTTTGTGTAAAAACAGGCATCCTTCTCGAGAATGAAATCTTCCTTTGCTATTTCTTCAAATAATTCTCCGCCTGTCAGTCTGCAGTAGATAATTAGCAATGACTTAATGTCACAATAATTTTTAAAGCTGCTTTTTTTGAAACAGAGACATGTCGAAGGAAATCAGAGAAATTAGACTGAAAAATTGGAAAGAAAAAGAAGGCCTCTTCTAAGGGTCAATTTGCAAGCTAAGTTCTCTGCATCAACAGCTTCAAGTGCTGACTAAGTACTTGGTTCTAGTGTAAGTCAAAACAGGATCTGCTCTTAAGCATTTAGATGCAAATAGAAGATATTAAAAGGGCGCTTTTCACATCCTTGTTCAAGGGTGGCTAAAAATTCCAGAAGTGGGACAATTGTCTCTAGCAGATATTTTGGTTCTCAAGAAGAACAATAATTCCCCATCCCTGTCCATGCTGCTTTTGACAATTATGTTGGTAGTGACAAGGATCTTATTGGCTGCCATATGGCGACTGGCTACATATTGAATGAATCTTTTCTCATAATTGAGTGTTTTACGAAATTGATGGATGTAAGCACGTATTGAAGTAAAATGAGAAGCATTTCTTTTTGGTTCGCTTCGTGAGGAACCCGAGAAATGGAATTTGGTACGTACAGTTCCATAACTAATGTCATATTTGTCTTGGTCTCAAAGGCATCGTAGAGTTTGATGATAGCTTCGTGGTCAAGTGCCATTAGTACTTGTGTCTCGATTTCAACTGCCTCTCGACTCATGCCTCTCTTGCTAGCCTTGCTCCTTTTCTTCGTGATGCATTTCGCAGCAAACTCCTGGCCTGACTCTTTGTTTGTGCATCGCTTGACAACTGCAAAGTTACCCCTAAGGAAAAAGCAGCAAAAATGTTAAAATTATTGTTGAGAATCAGGGCAGGTAAGTAAGTGGAGATGGCTGCAGTACAAATTTTAGCAATGATGGTAATTCTGAGCTCATGTGGTTAGCGTGCATGCTTGAGTATGGAGATGGTCCAGAAGCCACAATGCTTCACTACAGATCGAATGGTCGATAGTATGGCGTGATCTAGTATATCCTTACAGATACTACTCATAGAAACACATCCTTTCTCTAAGTACCCAACTTAATATATATCTCTTCATTACCAGCGCGATTAAGTAATGTAAATTAATTATGCTAATATATGCTAATTATGTTACGACATAATAACCCCGAGATTAACTTAAAGTGAAGAGGCTCGCTACAATTCAGATAAAACAAGTGCACGAGTAATGAGATGTGGCTACATCGAAAAGAAGAGCAATGACACTATTTTATAAGCGAAGCTTTGCAATGTCCGAAAAGCTGCTTTGAGCATCATGAATCATAGGAATCTTGATATGACATCAAAGCATGAGAAAGGACCAAGCAACTGATTGATAAGGATAGCTTCTCAGGGTCCCAGAATCTACTTCATGGTTCTTGAGACATAGGAAGCTTGAAATGACATCACATTATGAGCAAGGGCCAGGACCCTGCTCGATAGGCATAGCTTATCAGTGTCCTAGAATGTGATGGTGAGCTTAGCTTCTACGATGCATTTCCAAAGTTCTGAATGCTTTTAGATAAAGGCAGTTGTGCGGAAGGAATCTTTATCTATATATACTGTGTATATATAAATATAGCCAAAAATCAATTGACACTTATATATCGGTCCAGAACTTATATTTTGAATTCCAAAAACAAGAATGATTATGAGTCACTGGGCTCGAAATGAAAAATGGCTGGAAAAAATTGGAAGCCTTTTCCGGACTGAGTCATCGAGGTCATTGCCCCTCTCATTCCCCTCTCTGCGGCAATGGCCTGAATTAGAACTCTGCATTTTACAGCGATTGCAAGTATTCTTATGGCCAGTGTATTATGTAACACTGAGCCTCATTGTTGATTGTAGATTGTCACTGATTTAGATAGATGCCAACCCGAGGCACAAGGCAATACAAGCGTCATTGTAAATAAACGGTTAACCTTATTACGAAACTTGAATAATTTGATCAGAAAGCCAGTGCTCCTGCTTTT
This sequence comes from Pseudorhiza aurosa, assembly GCA_964026355.1. NCBI lineage: Eukaryota > Metazoa > Cnidaria > Scyphozoa > Rhizostomeae > Lychnorhizidae > Pseudorhiza > Pseudorhiza aurosa. The sequence continues at coordinate 5,230,255 of OZ032122.1, forward strand.
CAATTGAAGATACATAAGCAAACGAATGGGGAATCTAGGGATTATGAGATAAAGTGATGGAAAACGTTGCAAGATTAACTAAATGTATATCAGATTAACAAAAAAGAAAAGAGGATTTACCGCCAAAGGATAGTGAGTACATACTAAAGTTGTATTTATACACGTGGTTTCAATTTCTCCGACCTGAGATTATAATTTGACTTGAGCAAAAATTACTCTGCTGATTGTCATTTCCTTGATCGACCACACACTGAACTACCGTAAATATTTGAAATAACCGAAAATATTTATCTCTGGTAGCCTGTGAAAAAACAAGTACCAAATGGGTGTAGTCTGTGGTAGTAATACTGAACCGAATCGCGCGCTAAAATGGCTACTGGGGTACATAAGTAAACATGCACATGGAATAGTTGACTAGCATCATCTTCTTCTACTTCTTCTTCTTCTCTATCTTCTTCTTCTTCTCCTTCTATACGCTTATTTCCCATCTCTGGGGTCGCCGGTGCGGGTTGTCCTCCTCCATCTAGCTTTATCCTGCGCATCCTCTTCTGTCACCCCTACAGTTCTCATGTCTTCTTTCTTTAAGTCCATCCACCTCCTCCTCGGTCTTCCCCTCCGCCTCTTTCCCACAACCAACCTCCTGACTCTCTTCCCAACATACGTCTCCTCTCTGCTCCCGGTCTGCAATCCTGAAGTTTCTCCGCGTCATGATTAGGCCTGGCCCGATATTCCAGTCGGATGACCTTCCTGCCGCCATGATAAGGTCTGCGACACCCATGGGGGTACGTTCTTTCCAGAAACTAACACGGGTAAGCAGTTGACTAGCATCTTCTATCAAAAACTTGACAATCCATCTTCTGTCATAATCATGAATCATAATATAGCTACACCTGTGTACACGAGCTATTCCTTGGAAGATTGGATCGTACAGGGGATAGAAAAACCACCTTAACCTGCTCGGATTTACATTACTTGATGACACCCCCTGATTGCCTCATGTGCGACATGTAGCGCATTAAAGTTAGCTCTGAAGGTGAAATTATGCCAGGAAGGCTATTGAAACAATAAGCGCCATGCGCAGAGGTTTCTTCTTGTTTAAATGCTTTCAAAGAGACTTTGGCTGACACAATGAGATTAAAAGATAATTAATATCTCTCGCATTAAGAAAGTGATGTTCTCCTTCTAGATTTTAGGATGCTGATCGAGCAGTCTCATTACCATGCTTCCCCACGTGAACCATGATCCTGATTCCTACACCCAAATGAGGGTCAAGCTCAACGTGGATCTTGAAGACTGATCACAAAATCCATCAGCAATGGCACTATTGCTAAGACCCCCTCACACGTGATTGCCCAGCCATATTGGAATCATATTGAAAAGGCTTTTCTGACAGACAAGTATAAAGAGATCTCTATAGCTTTGCAGCGCAAGTGAAAATCACGAAAAATATCTTCATGTTTTTCAGTAATGCTAATGTTCCTGCAGTTTTCACCTTGCGACTAGCGATTAATCTATGTTCAACAAAACAGCAGTGGACAAAAGAACACTTTGAACAGAGGGCAGCTTAATACGGAACCAAGCTCATCTTTCGCGTCTTAATAGAAACAGGTCCACATCAACTTATAGTTGTGTTAGACATATCCTGTATCATACGAAATGTGCAAACATGCATACTTATATACATGCATACATACATCCACACAGACATGCATACATACATGCATACAGACATACACACATACATGCATACAGACATACACACATACATGCATACAGACATACACACCTACATACATACGTACATGCATACATACATACATACATACATACATACATACATACATACATACATACATACATACATACATACATACATACATACATACATACATACATACATACATACATACATACATACATACATACATACATACATACATACATACATACATACATACATACATACATACATACATACATACATCCATACATACATACGTACGTAAAGACATGCATACATACATCCATACATACATACGTACGTAAAGACATGCATACATGCATACAAACATAGATACATAAAGACATGCATACATGCATACAAACATAGATGCATACATAGATACACACAAACACTGGAATTTTACCCCAATAAGTTGCAATGCACGTTGCAAGAGAAAAAAAACAAGTTAGGAGAGCTATGCTGGTAAGATGTTTGGAGATGTTTTAAATGTTACTCTGCGTTGGAAAGTGAAGATGGAATTGCAACAATGAAGATAGAATTGAAACACGAATTAACGAAAGAGGTTCAAGGTGCCGCATAGGATCAACAGGAGAGCTCTACAGCGGACACAGAATTGGTGGGCGAAGGTGCTACTCAAAATTTCATTCACTGCCGAAAATTTTCATCGGTGCATCATTCAAGCCGCATGAATGAAAGCAATCTTTTTTCTTTACGGCTAATGCATAACTTTATGGCGGACAGCAAAGTACAAACTACTGACACATTTGTAATATAATAGATTAAAACCTGAGATGATTTAAGGGACCACTTCACATCTTGACACTACATGTATGCAATTACATCAAAATCGGTGCCTACGCTATATTCTGAAGACGTCCTATTGAAGAAAGCGAATGATCAGCAAGTACTTACTTAGAAGAGCAGGAAGGAGGCTCAACATCATACCTATAGGAGACTGACTTGGTCCAGTCCCTTTATTCACACAGAGCCCTCCAGATACTCTCAACAAGACTTTATTGGAGCCCCCAAGGTCATAATAAAAAGAGAAGCAAGCCTTAAAGGAAATAGAAGACCGTAGGTGTGGAAGACCTGGAGAGACTGAAAATGACATGGTGTTAAAATCCATGTTAAGCCTAAAACCACTGGTTTAACAATGGGATGATGCTTGGGACAGGGGCCCCTGGAGAATTCTGATTGGCCCATACTACACTAGGAAAAGACAGACCCAAGTGGTAAATGTATCCATACCGACATGTATTAAGGCCCACCTTGTGTCTACGAGGTCATCAAAACCCAGTCTAGCTTAACAGAAGCAATGAAAAAAAGTGGCATAGGTGTTGCAAATTTCCGCCGAAAAAACAGCTGGAAAATGTCATGACAGAGATGATAAATACCTGCCAAGCTCGTCTTTGACTTCATAAAACTCCTCAAACGGTTCGGTTTGGAAGAGGATCTTCCCCATTGTCGTCCTTGTCGATTGATGTCACTTCAAAGCGGTCAAAATGTGCCGATTTCGAAGGTGAACTGACCAACTTCATCCGAAGGACACGCAGCTGAAACTTGGCCAGATGTGGCAAAAGTTGAAATCAGATGAGCCTGTTTTGCAGCCAGTTAAAGTTTAATGACTCACAGTGCAGCTTGAATCTCATTTAATGTACACGAAGTTGTATTCTTAGTTTCATCCTGTTGAGAAGAAATACAAACAGAAAAACTTATTGTCACGTTAGGCTTTTACTCCAATGTTTGATTCATCCAAAACAGCACAACGTAATGAATTACCAGATACTTCCGTGTTCACGGAGGACTGATCGTCTTAGAACTGTCTTAGAACTGTCTTAGAACGGAGCAAGACAGAAATGTCGCATGCGTCGTTCAACAAACATGAAGGTTTCCACAAAAGTGATACTTCAACCGAAAAATACTTGCAATTCGAGAAAACCGCAGGCTTTATCTTGAATGAGGGTGAAGAAAAAGGTTGATTATGTACATAAATGAATGGCAACGCTCGACAATCGTCGACAAACCAACCCATCTGGTCAGCAAAGGAAAACGAATGGTAATTAGAAATGTGGATAGAAAAGCAGTGGATTGCTAGATGGACGGTTGGCTTGATTAGTGGGGAGTTGTCTTATCATAGGAAAGGGACCTTATCCAAATGACAACCCACAGGAGTACAGCATGAATGTCAATAGCTGCTAAACCATACTACAGGATCTTGTTAGACGGAATTATACTAGTGTCAAACTCGAAGTAAAGATGACACCAGGCAGGTTTTAAGACAGGTAGAAACTATGCAGAACAAATTCACATAATGTGACGCCTGACAAAGGAATCCCCATATAGACAATTGCAAATCGCTGCCATTCCTTTGGTCTTCAAGAAGGCCATTGATTTAATCAATAGGCACGGCTACCTGATATCATGAGATATTGTGGGCTACCTGAGGGCCTTGTTAGAGCAGTAAAGGCGTTTTCGTACATACAGTAGATCAATTGTAGTGAATGGCATTAGCTTGGTGAACTTACTGTTAGTATTGGAGTTCTCCAAGGAGACATCTTAATGCCCATTATTTTCCTTATAGTCATGGACTCTTCTAGCCCACTACTGTGGTCTAGTCGTCATCCTATAATCTCTATACGTGATGTGCACTTTTGCGATAGCCTAGCTCTGTCCGCAAACAATGCCATCAAGGCTAAAGAGTAGCTGAAAGCCTTGGTTAATGTCTCGTGTCAAGATAGACTTAGTTTATTTCAATCACAAAGATAACTGAGGTTGAACCAGAATTTTCAAAAAAATCTCCTCACAGTGAATGGGAAGCAGCAAGAGGTGGTAGAGGGTTTCAAATATCAAACAGCAGCTCTCGATACCACAAAAAATGAAGGAAAGGGCTTGGAGTTCCTCCTGGAAACTTTAGAAACCCTGGGAGTCAGATGCACTCACAAATGTAAGCATCCATCTATTCAAAGCGTCAACCCAGTGAGTCTTCTACTCCATAGGAGGGAGACTTGTGTCATTGAATCATCGATAACATGGAGGCTTAATATCTTTGCAGCCGTGCTAGTGAATAGTTGCTTCTTTTTTTTTTAGTGGGCTATGTTGAGGAAAGGTGGCAGGGCTATGGTGGCCTATACAAAGCCCCAACATAGGAAGAAAGCAGAAAGCGAGCAGCTAAGAGGATAGAGAGATAAGATCAAGTTTATTGATCTTAGATTTGAAAGATGGCAAGTTGTAGGACTCAGGAAAGCAAGAAGAAGTTGCTGCGTGAATAGTGAATAGTGACAGTGATATAAAAATAATGTTATCGTGTTAAAAAGAAAGACATCCACGCAGCAGCAACCTAAAGTTCCTTGGCGCAGATAGTCCAGGAAAGACAGGTCAAGCTCTAAAGGCATAGCATTGAACGAGATAAGAGCTAGTCTCAATTCACAATCGATACCAACCAAAAAACACGGCCATCATAGAGGCAAGGAGTTTCAGGCTTCCTTCCTCTAAATACATCTAAATATATATGAATTCATAAACTTGATCTGATCTCTCTATAAACATGATCTGATGTCGCTCTCCTGTTAGCCTTTCGCTTTCTTCTTTCTTCCTCTGTTGGGGCTTGGTATAGGCCACCATGGCCTTTCCTCAACATAGCTCACTAAAAAAAATTTGAGCGAGCTCATAAACGGAAGAGGAAATCAGATTTGCAGCAGCAACAGAATGGGGAACCTCAAAAGCGCTTTCTTGTGAATGTCTTACGTAGGATGCAGGTTGATCAGAATATTCACTAGCAAGACATATGATTCGAGTATTGTTCATAAATTTTGCTAACAAGCTATGAATTTCAGTGTAAAAAGAAACAAAATATGGTTGCTTCCAAATGATTTCCCATGAGATGGGGGATAGCAAGAAACAGCAGCGAACCATCGAATGCTACGTCAAAACCCTTATGGACTCAAAACATTAGGCATGTGAACCACCAGCTGATCATGCTAAACGCATAAGAAGATTAAGTGATGGAGACGAAAATTTATTTATCATTCCTTATCAATTCTACCCAACACCAAAGGTATACTTCAGGACCCTGAGAAGCTATGTTTATCGAGCGATCTCGTGTTCTGTCCGCTCTATGTGACCACGCCTCATCATTCCTACGCTTGGGATTACAGAGAGCTGGCAACTTTCCTCACTCTGAGATTTTTTTTTAGTGAGTTATGTTGAGAAAAGGCCGTGGTAGCCTATAAGAAGCCCTAACAAAGAAAAAAAGAAGAAAGCGAAAGGATAAGAGGAGAGAGAGAGAGATCAGATCAAGTTTATTGATCTTAGATTTGAAAGATGGCAAGTTGTAGGATTCAGGAAAGGAAGAAGAAGACAAGACATTCCATAAATTGCAGGTTCTTGGGATGAATGATGATTTGTGAGATAGCGAAATTCGAGTTGGGGCACCAACCACTAACCATATGATCTATGAACAAGCATCGTGATCCTGAGCTATCATCATACCTGCATTCAGCATTACTTTTAAATGAACAAAATTTGCAGTTGCAAGGTTGTAAGGTCTACATGAATATTCGGCAGCTAGACAGCTGCTTCAAACATAAAGCATTCAATTCCTGTTTTTAACAAGACTGAAAAACATTTTTCCTTCGAGTCTATGAGCGAAGTCTTTCATTCAAGGTACAACTTGAATTTGCAAGATATATGATAGTACATTCGTGCTCAATATATCAGAATGCTCAAAGAAAGCTATTTCTAACTTCTTTTGTTTCGATTGTGAGAATTATCTAGCAGCATGTTAAATTTTGATCTTCTGAATTTATCTTCGCATCGAATTCGAATGCATCCCGTTCCTGATGGCGTGACGACAACTCCTTGACAAAGCATCTCTTTCTAACTGGCCTCGTTTTGCGCATGGAACATACTTCGAATGAAAACTCTTACCTGATTAAGAATTTCTTGGGCACAAAAAGCCATTGCAAAGTGCAAAAGACACATGGCCATGAAAACTCCGTTTGGGCGTCGTTAATAAACTCCTTTCAAACTGATAGGCTCCAACGGTGGATATGCAGCCGAGAGCTATTTGCATTTAGATAAAAGTTTAAGCAATAAATTATGCACGAAGGTATGTAATGACAATCGGTATGGTGGTGGATTCATTTAGAACGTGAAATCAGCATACAAACTTCATCCATTCAACGCATCAGCAGCAATGTTCAAGTGGCATGCCTCTATCAACACTGAGAGAATCACAAAGCCAAGCTACCCAGGCGTTTTTCAGGGTTCGTGGGATAGAAAAGGGGGGGGGTTCCTGGCTGTCCGAAGCACAACCTCACCTGCTGCTATGAAAATCGCAAGTCAAGAACCCAAGTCATGGATTCGCTGAACCCAAGACGCTGATGCGGTGTTTACAGGGCAGTGATTGAGCTGATTCCTCTGAATGATTTGTGGGGTATTGGCCTAAGAAGATTGTCTGCTAACATCGTGGCATTCTGTAAAGGATTGGTATGGAACGGCTTGCTTGAAATCCGCTGTAGTAACGACGGTATGGAAGAGTGAAGTGACTTTTTCACACAATGGCCCAATTGGTTAACACGAAACGTAATGGGCTTGCTTCATAAGAATGTCTCAAGCGAGTAGGTCAGCATGAAAATTCTTATCATCTGGTTGATTGGAAGTTTCGAACCTACATTCAGTTTTACTTTGTGATTTATCGATAATAGAGTCTTTCAAATGGTGAAGAAGAATACTTATACAGTCAACGCTGCCTAATTCCAACTCGTGTAATTCAAGCTTTTGCTAATTCGAATAAAATTTTCACGTCCGTTGAAAATCTCGCAACAAAAAAGCTCTATGATACGAATGTTTCTAATTAGAGCATTTCGCAATTCTAACAATTTTTACCATCCCCACAGAGTTCAAATTAAAAAGAATTGACTGTGTATATGATCTTATAAAGAGCCATATGGACGTAAAAGCCAGTCATAGCTTCTCCATCAATACGGCTGCAGTAGGAGCCGTACCCATAAGGTAGTTGTACCATGATTATCAATGGGAGATGCTATAAAGTAGGACGAAAATGGTAGTTTTTTCAAATGCTTCAAGCCTGACCGCGATTAAGGCAGCTCACAACGTCCTCTCTTCTTCAGCCTTTGTATAGGTAATACTAATGGACAGAATTTTAAATTTCTTACAGATAATCTCGGGCTGAATTAGCGGCTGGCATGGTTACAGATTTTCCCACAGACTATCACTCGTCCATCTTCTTCTCACCTTACATCAATATGATAACGGTGACGTTGTTAGTGTCCTTCGGAAGCAATTAGTTTTCGCTTTGAAGCTGCGTTAAATTCCGACACTATGGGGGCATTTCTCACGGACACAAACGCGCTAAACTTGCACTGACAGATGGTGATTGAAGCTTAATCAGACGAGACCAGGCTTGACGTAAACCACATGTCTCACGAACTTCCTTACCTATGATTTTCCAAATTATCACGGCGTTCGCTACGAACGTAATGACCAGTGGTTTGCGGCGAGCCCCTGAAATTAGTATTCATTAAAATTGAGCAGTGCCAGTACCTCACTGTGGTGATGGAATTCTGTAGAATGGTCTTAATGAGAGGGAGGGTCAGTACAATGCTCGATAAGCATAGCTTCTTACTGTCCTAAAATTTACCTTATGATTCACAAATCATAAAAATCTGGAGACTTGAAATGACGTCACATGATGAGAAACAGCCAGTACACTTCTCGATGAACAAAGCTACCCAGTGTCTAAAACTTTACCCTCAGATACTAGTTAAACCACTTATAAATTAAAATTCCAATGATGGAATGAAAGGATGCAAAATTTTCAGTGAAGCTATTGGTAGAAGCTGATCAAGTGAAGTCAACAGGTGCAAAGCTAGGTCCCATACTTGGAGAGGTACCGTTGTGGGCAAGGCATTTTCAGCCGTAGTGGTCAGTTCCTTGCCTCCAACACTTTCCCAATTGCTTTTACGTCAAGTGCCAATAAAGTGCTGGACCGACAGAAAGAGGGCAACTAGTAACCAGAAAGAGCGCTCCTCGAATTAGGGACTTTCATCTTAGCACAAACGCTATCTAACAACCATGCAAACTACCTCAATAATGCAATATTGCTGCAACTTTGAAACAGGAGGCGTTGTTGGAAGAAAAGGACCTTCTTTTAAATGCAATTTATAATTGTTGAACGCACCTATTTTTTATACATTGCTACTGGAAACTGAGAAGCTTTTTGTATATCGAGAAATTTCCAGGTCTTTCCTCTCGATGGGACCGCACGTCGTGATTCCTACGCCTAAAATTACAGAGAGCTGGCCTCTCTCCTCACTCTAAGTGAAAGTTTAGCTGAGGTGGGACTCGAGCTCCTGACCATAGGATCAATGCGCAAGAATCGCACCACTGAGCTATCCTGAGACCATATGCTTATTTGCCATCCCCCAACCACAAAGTAAGAGACATTTACAGTATTGTGCATCGACTTACTCGAGAGGAGAAGGGCAAGTACACAGTATTATGCATTGATTCAGTTGGGTGGAAAACTAGAAAAAGGTTCAATCCAAACGGGTTCGCTGTAAGCCCAAAGCAAACCACGACGCTTGTTTCTTTTACCAAATAGCCAATGGAACCAAGACAAATACTTTTGTCGGTGAGATTTGAAAATAGTTGGATCGAAAAAGGAACAGAGAGTTGAATAATCAGCCCAACGAACACGGCAGACCTATGTGGCAAAGTTTGATTCAGTCCAGACCCAAAAAGATCCCATCAAAATATTCAGAGACAATTTATTTCGCTCTTTTTTCAACAACGTTGAGCAAAGTCAGATACAGGGCAGTGGTTGTTTGTTGGGAGAAATGCATCGGGGAAGAGAGACGGGAGACTATGATTTTGATAACAGCAATTGGGAAGCCCATCAAAGATGGCACTGAATTAGCTGTCCAAATGAAATTGGAACATCGCATATTGCGAAGCCGCGAATTTTTCGCTTGGAAGACAGTAATACTTTGAGTTGGTCTCAAGCAAAAGTCAATGAGAAGGATTGGCTTAATTAACGGAACCTGGCCAGGAAAAGCCATGATAAGGTGTCAGGATAGCTCAGCGGTACGATTCTTATGCATCGATCCTATGGTTGATGGTTCGAGTCCCCCTCAGCTAAACTTTCATCTAGAGTGAAGCGAGTCGCCAGCTCGAGGTGATTTGAGGCGTAGGGATCACAAGGTGTGGTCAAATCGCGAGGAAGGACCTGGAAGCTGCTCGAAAAGCAAAAATCTTCTCAGTATCCAAAATTTCTGCCTTTGACATCTAGGTAGAATAATGTAAAAATTGAAAACTCCAACAAGCGACTTTATAAAATGGGTTGAGCGAATCCGGTTAGTGGAGGAACGGTATTAAGAAGTAACGTGGCTGTCCAAAAAAAGAAGGAAGCCGACAAGGCGAATGGAGGAAAAGATGCAATGCAAACGGCAATGAAAAGTTTGTACTGAGCAGATCCACTCGTAGAAAAACTGCAGTCGCATGATTGTACTATTTCATTTAGACCTGTTTTCAACACCTCTCTAATCCATTCATTCCTTCTTGAATTTCTCTGCCTTGTATCATGGACGCCATTATCACCTTATCACCTTGCATCGTGGGGACAATGCAGAAATCTCCACGTTGGTGTCCCTGGATATCGACCGCCAAAAGCGATATCGACTCATTTTTGTCGGCTCGTAACCGATTCTGCAACCACTTTCCGTCAAAGCACATTTGAGGGAAAGACTCGATAAAAAAACCTTGCATCGTTATTCATTGCAATGCTCTTTGAGTAATTTTGTCAGCAACACCTCACTTACTCTTCCCTTTGTTCGCTTTTCATACTTAATTAGATTTGCATATATTACTGTGCAGTATCGCAAAGAAGCAGTGTCCTGGGGTAGTGACAAAGCATGCAGACTCACAACGCAGGGGTTGTGGATTCGAGTCATGTAAAGAAACACTGTTGGCGAGAAAGGCAACGGAAAACCACATCATCAAAATCCACTTCCATAGAAAAAGTTTTACGCATTGACTCTGATTTCTGCTAACTGAGAAATGAAATATGCTTGGCAGTAGTGTTACGATCTGATAGTCAGTTTATCACAAGCAGCGTCTCTATCTCTCACTTCCGCTTTGCGTCCTCTGCACATAATATGAACCAAGAAGGATCGATAGACGAAGAAAATTCAAGTGCATGACAAGGAAAGGAAATATACTTTGGTGCACAGTTCCTTAAATGTACTGTGCATTCATTCGTGCTAATTCGAATAAGCTTACACTGCTGTACAACTAGCATACAAGATTCGATGCTATTGTTATCATTATTATCACATCATCACAAACATCATCATCACAACCATCATGATCATTCATCAATCATAATAATCCCATCACCATCATCAGTCATCGATCATTAATCATCAATTATTAATAATCAATCATCGTCATCATCATCATCATCACGTTAACTATCACTTCAATTACAATCATCATTCATCAATCATCATAAAAATTCATCAATCATCATAAACATTTATCAATCATAATCATCACCTCCATCATCTTAACTATCATTTTAATCACAAATCATTTATCAATCATCATAGTCATTAATCAATCACCATAATCACCTCCATCATCTCAACTATCACTTTTATCACAAATCATTCATCAATCATCATAATCATCGTTATCATCATCGTTATCATCATAATCATCATCGTTGACTATCGTTTTTACATGCTATGAAGCAAAGAATTGAATCAACGAAACGACTGCGTAGCATAGTAGCTTCCGCATTTTGCAGAATCTAGACAAAGAGTTCTGATTCCCTTCTGTGCTTCAGGGGGTGATTTTCAGTTCTTTTCCTCACGGCAATGTCTTCATTAGGAAACGTGTAGAAATCGTACTCACAGCCTATGCCGAGGATGTGTTTCGAGTCTACATGTTTAACCACTACACTGCGGCAACACAAGAAATCAATATTCAGGACCTTGCAAGAGTCCCGTTTTTCTCTTTTCAGACAACGAGACTCGACTTAGGCGATACCCCAGAGTGCCCAACCTCAAACTTATTTGTCCAAATGCGTATTGAAGAATGCCTTTCTCGCGAATTCTCAGCTCACAGCAGAAGCCTTTTCTCCGAGAATCCACCACTGACCACTCCTTCATAAAAGAAATCCTCCTTCCTATGAAAAACGTGGGTGGAATGTTTAACAGCACCTTCTAGTGTTGCTTGAATGCCTTATAGAAGGAACAAAATTTGTTATGGTTTTTAGTGGGCATGGCGGCAATATTCCCTCACGCTAGCTACCCTATTCTTGCTCATCGCGAAAAATTCCTCCAATTTCCTATGATTTCTCCAGGAAAAAGCACAGCTCAGTCTGTGTTCACGTCGGTATGGCCGGGGCTCGTGTTAGCACTCGGTTTATTTCACAGCTAGCTAATTTGGGAATGATTGATGTAAAGCAGCAGATGTAAAGGGCAGTCCACAACCACATGGGCTGACAGCGACACAAGGCAACGGGGAAGAGGATAGAGGAACTCAGCTACAGGGAAGCTGCTTGTGAATGATGGAAATCCCGTGGAAAGGGTCACAAGAAGTCAAGGCGGCACAGTGACGTCTACCACTGCTACCACTGCTGCTACTACTATTACTATTATTTCTGTCACGAATATTTTTTTGCCAATGATTTTCTGGGTTCACAGAGAAACAAACAAGGGGATTTAAGCAGTGTCCTTCCAGTTCTAAGCAGCCATTCACGCAAAAATGCAGCTAGATTAAACAAGATTCCACAGAGGTGGTCATGCAGCAAGAAACACAGTTTGACCCTTGAACTCAATATTGCAAAATGATTACCCTCTATTTACCAACAAATCGTGGAATTTTGCGACGTCGATTTATTTTTTCAACGGGCCTCTAGCCTGCAGTGTATGCACACCCTCGACTTTAATCGACTGAGCGACAGAATGCTTTAAAATCTGCGTTATATTATCGACCTTCTAAAATTAAAAATGCTTGGATATGGTAGACATTTCAAAGCGCTATATTTTCATAAAAACGGGCTCTAATGAATGCGTGCGCTTTCGTGCGTAGGCCATAAAAAGGAGAAATCGAAAGGCAGACTTACCAAAGAAAATTCTGTAAACCTCTTTGACCTTTGTAGATTGCGCTCTTAAAGCAAAATTCGCTTTAACAGCAGCTGGTAACCAGGAAATGAAAATTCCTCCGGAGACACAAGCATCTCATGAGACGATGAAGGGTAGCCAGAGTGTCACTTGCAAACTCGCGTTAAGCGAGAAATGGCATTCTACACTAAAACAAACGGCTTTGTCATCGCTGGAGATGGCTTTTGTCTAACGACGGGAAACTCGATTCCTTTTGTGTTTGCAAAGCAGTGCAAAAATGGCAAGAGGTATTTGCAAACTTGTTGTGCGACGAACAAAGCCACTCAAAGGAGGCCCAGTTGGTGGCAACAACGACAATTGATGACAAAGCTTCAAGGGTCATAACAGTTGCCTCCTTCAGCCTGTTTAACTGTTTATTGTCTCGGCTTCTCATTTATCAGCTGTTTTCGCGTAGGTAACTGTCTTCCCATGCTTTGAAGACAGTTGATTTTGCTGTTGGTGGTCAAATTCAAGTCAAGTCTCGTATTCGACTGTGGCATTGGGGAGCTCGTTCTTAGAGGTGTGTGTACTTTACCAAGCCATTGCATGTAAGATGGGAGGGCCAGGTGGTCTGTTCCTTTTCTTGCTGTATATTAGCCCTATTTTTACACCAGCTACGCAATTGCTGTACGGTTGGGCGGACAGGTGGAGGGCCTCAAGAAAAGAACAAGCGTACCTCGAACCATGAAACCTCCGGAAAATAAGCTATGCCTTCACCAATCTACCGCCTGTTGCACTGGGTGGCACCAGAGGGGGACAAATAATCCACCTGCGAATGTTGAGTACACATTATTGTAAACTATATCACGTGTATTGGTTAGGTTCCATGACTCTCCGAACCTGTCAATCAACTCATACACATTGATGTACTCGTATTTAGAATTTGAAGTTTTAGTTAGTGTAGGGAGGTTATCGATATATACTTTCAAAAGCACACAGCTGTTCTCATGGCTTCAAGAATTAACGTGTACGAAGCACTAGCACACAACACACATCAGAAAGAAAGAAAATACCTTGGGTCTTTTTGGACGGGTGGCTTTCTATAACCCTTCGACAGGGCATTTCTACTGTCTGACTGAAGAATTCGAATGGATTAGAAGAATTAATATTTGGCACAGCTAATCAAATATTAGGAACAAAAGCATGATTGATGTCAAGGCTGAATGTAAAATCGATGACTCAAAAACGTTTACTTTTATAGCTTAGCCAACCCTGCCTGACTCAGTATCGTAATTTGCTTAAAGTTTTTACTGAAGAAAGGATTTCTCGTGAACAGTCCTGTATTTACTTTATTTACATATTCATTTCTGCACAGTTAGTTTTACTTTCTTTTAATTAATCTTAGCTGATAGGGCTTTTAAATTTGCATAGCATTAGTGAGGTAGATTTGCGACATGCCTGCGCGAGACAATGACTGATTTCTGCACGGCTCTCAATAAATCCATTATCAGCGATACAGCGACAAGGCGACACAGCAAAAATACCAGGAGACCTTCTGTGTCTGGTGTTTTTACGATCGATATTGAGTATCATCCAGTAAAGTTTCTGAATCTTTGGTTTACCCTTCAAGAGCCAAACCCAATGAAATAGAAACTGATAAATGTCAGGGGAGAGAACTGAAAGAAGATGACGACTTCGAACAAATGTAAAATTATCCAAGTCAAATTAATCATTATGTGCAAGCCTTGTACTGTGGTATAAATGCGATACCTTTGGTTAACGGTGTCATGCGTATTAAATTCCATCATCAAAATGTTAGTAGCGTCCCTTAAAACGTAAGATTGCACACTTGGTTGATGAAGTGTTGCTCTTCAGGGTTTGCATGCAAGGTAGTCGTTCACATCGTCTTTCGAACCAATGTAGATGGGTGCTCTATCGTGGATGGATTCTGGCACAATGTCCAACAACGGCCTATTGCCATCCGATGCCAAACCTCCTGCTTGTTCTATGATGAATGCCATTGGATTGCACTCGTAGAGAAGACGTAGCTGAAAATGCGACAGAAACTCTAGCTTCATAACCTGCTGTCTGCTTATGCGTTATAATAACAATAAAATAATGGTGAATAAACAGTGCCCTGCTCGATAAGCAAATAGCCTCTTAGTGGACACTGAGAAGCTTTTTCGCTTATCGCAGCAGTGTCCAGGTCCTTTCTTTCCATGTAACCACACCTCGTGATTCCCATGCCTGGAATTAAAGAGAGGCGGCGACTCTCCTCACTCTAAGTGAAGGTTTAGCTGAGGGTGGACTCGAGCCACCGATCAAAGCATCTATGAGCAAGAATCTTACTACTGAGAGCTACCCTGACACTCATGAGTTTGGTGCGATCATTAAATGCGCGAATGACATCTGTATGCTTCTGCGGTATGAGAAGACCTGCGTATCGTCTGCGTATCATCTGCGTGTCGTAAAAGGTTACTAAAAAGAGATTGATGGCAGGAGGGGCATCAGAAAGTGAAAACCCCTGCGAAAACATCCCGAAGACGTCAGATTTATACTTGAAAATCCATACCAGTGACCTTGCTTGCTAAAAGTAGATCGAATGCACGAATGAAAATGATAAACACAGGTAGAAGAGTATACCTTGCCCTTTGGCGAGGACTTGTTTGCAGGGTACATGAAGATGCCACCATATCTAAGAGTTCTATGCATATCAGCAACCATGGATCCAATATAACGAGCTCCATACCGCTTCTTACCAGCCTACGTGGAGATGGGGAAAATGGAACAAAACGAAGATTGAAATAGACAACTAAAACTGATGACATTACTAATGATTGTAAAAGAATCGGTTGGAAGCCAAGGAAGAGCAAAACAAAGACAGCTGGTCTATAACGTAGACTTAGTTGCATGCTTAGTCCTGAATGACCGCCAATGCTGTGCCATGTACTTGAATCTTTTCACTTAATTCTGCATCCTTGGCGCACCAGTTAAATAAAGCCCCATAATGGAAGCGAGGGTATGAGCACCTTGTTAGAGAAGTACAACCCTCAGCCACGGCACACAGGTAGGGTGGCCGGTTTCTTTCCTCCGCGTGGTTGCCTCCAGAGCATTCCGTTTGGTACCAATACAATGCCAGGCGAACAGACGAAGGACAAATGAAAACGTTGAAGATGATGCCTTGAAGACTGACCTTCCACACAGTAGGAATGTGTTCTAACCACTATGCAAACCACCTTTTTAAGGATCTGAATCATCATGACGGAAGAATCCGCAAGAAAATCCTTCTGGTTTCTAGGTCCGTCTTGCTTCCAGGAACTTAACACCTTATATTGGAACTGTAGAATCGACCATTTCCTTCAATCACCATCCAAAGAAATATATCAAAGGATTGCAGCAATTTATGTAACTGAAGGGTTAACAGCAATAGCTACCATATGACGATTTACTAATGCATTAATTTGCTTAATCCCATTTGAAACAAGGCCCTTGTTGATAATAGAATCTGCACCAGAGCCAGTGTATAGATTTACATACAAAAAATTGCAATTAGGCCAGCCCTTCATCAATTACTTCACATTAGGAAGATTCGTGTCGCCAATTTCAATTTGTAATGGATGAGGCAGCTCAAACATTGCATGAGAGTAAATACTGGAAAAGAAAACTAATGCTTGCATGCAAAAAACAAGCATACAACAGTATGCCATGGTTATTCAGTAAAAATACAAGGAACCTATTTTGTTGAAGACATCTCTCCAAATTGAAATGTGTTAAGACAAGCTTCTCAAAGAGCCAAGTTTATCAGGCAGACAATTTTTGTTAAGATTATGAAAATTTTTAGATCCTCTCTTTAAATCGATCATTTTCAAAGGGAATCAATTTCCAGCTTTGTCATGCCACTTTGATTTTGCTAAATTACCCACATTCTTAGCTTTGCAAACCATTTAAAGATACTTCACAGACCAATTGCAAAGCGATACACCATGAGCTTAACAGTTCAAGTAGCGGTGAGCCCAAATATTGAGCAGTGATTGAATTGCATTTATTCAAGAACCATTTAACATTAATGCTACTTTCTTTATAGGTAAAATTGCCCAAAATAAAAATTGCACAAGTGAATTATTTCATTCAAAAGACAAAACAAACCTCTGGACATTTCAAAGACTTCAAGTATTTCTTCAACTTATCATCAAAAAGTTCTTCATATCCTTCGTTCAAACTGTAAATAGATCCCCTTGGCTTGATCTTCATACCAGGATCAGTCAACACAAATTCTCCAATGGACTAAATGACATAAATTAGTATGCTCATACGTCATGCATTACAGCTCAAAAATTCAAAATTCTAGGACCATATCAAGAGTGTGGGGAATCTTCTTGAGAGACTTATGGAGACCTGCTTTCCCGCAGAAAACTCCCAGTGAGCTGAAAAACTCACTAGAAATAGTCATAGGATCAGATGTGATCTGAACCTAACCTCACATGACCTCACATAGAATAATATTACCTCAATTCCTTTTTCTATTACAAGTAATGCTGTATTTAAAAATGTTTCTAAATGACATTAGTCATATCAGCTAAGTCATAACACAAACAAAATCTATGTAAAGGTAACGCTAAAACTAAATACGAATCAAACAAACATCAGGAAAACCCTAGCGACAAAAACAAGGTAAGGGCTGTTTTATCTTAACAGCACAACCAAAAACGAAACAGTATATTTGATAAAAGAGTCCGAAATAATTCCATTACAGAATGCCTGTCAACTTCACCACAACTGGAAACTGAGATGTTTATGAATGACTGACTTATGAGAATAATTACATGTGGAAAACTTCAAGATGATGGAAAATCAATTGGCACAATGCATCTTTTAAAAGAGAATGAAAAGGAAGATCCTAACAAAGATCTCTTTGTCAGAAACTTGTAGGATTATAAAACATTGGATAATGGCTGGAATAAGATCATGGAATCTAAAAATTAAGTTGAATTCAAAGGTGTGAAATTGAGCAATGGACAGGCAATCGCTAACTGGAATTACAGTTAACTGGAAAATATGGCTAAAAATGATAAACAAAACAGCTGAAATACGAAACTATCCATCTTCGCTTATTTCTCATTCATTCAACCAACACTTCATAACCTGGACAAATTTTCAAGAATGTTCAAGAAAAGTTTTCAGCATAGGTGAAGTGTGGTTCCAGCAAAATTGAAGGTTTCTCATCAAAAGAAATATTAACTTAACTCACAGGGTCCAAAGTGAATCCATTAACTCCATCTCCAGTAGTTAAAACGACCATGCAGGCACTTCCGTAAAGTGCATATCCGGCGGCCACCATATTCCTTCCTGGTTGCAAAGCATCGCTCTCTTTTAGTGGACCATCGTTTGTCTGAAAATTGACGGCATTCAAAACAACGAAGAACTAAACATATTAAATGCCAATGTGCGGAGCACATGTGACAGGCATTGTCAAACAGGTCTAATTAAGGGTAGCACCTCTAAGCAAAAAGAAGAGGACTTGTATTTAAAAGGGGAACATCAGACATTGAAACTTTCACAAGCATGGGCCAGAACCCAAAGCCTTCAGCAAGATAGATGCATGCTCTGGCCCTAACTCTAATGTTAGAATGCCAACTTTGTATAATAATCATATGGGGAATAGAGTTTTGAATACTACACATAAATGGGAAAATTAATTGGTTGAGTTAAACAAGGATTACAAAAAGATTTGAAGATTCCTTCGATGGAGAGGCAAACAACAAGAAACAACAACAATGACATAAATGCAAACACAGGGTATAAATAGCAATGCTGGTTTAAGTCCGAAGTCTAATTCTAATATGCTGCACTGAAGATCTTTTCCTCTGATCTTCATCAGAGTACAAAACCTTGCAGATCTCACGGTATGGGAGCAATTTATTGACGGAATATAGTGATTGCTAATAATTGAAGGACAGTGAATCATCCAAGCATCCAAACAATTCCATTGGAAGAACAGAAAATCATCGCAGTGCAATTATGCTTCCGCTCTTCTGTGCGGTATTGAAGCTTTGCTAATCATAACATTAATATTAATGATTTTCACAAGAAAAATCACCTTTTTGGCAATTCCAAAAATAGATCCAATTGACACCAAGCAGTCAATATTGGAAGATCCATCAAGTGGGTCAAAATAAATTATGTATTTTCCTTGCTTGTCTGCATCAACTTCAATAATTTTCTCATTCTCTTCTGAAACCATCAAGGCAACAGTATACGAGGAGCTAAGCATGTTGATAAACAGTTCGTTTGCGAGAACATCTAGCTTCTGCACAGTGTCACCTGTCGTATTTGCATGGCCAGCAATGCCATATAGACTTGCAATGCCAGCTTTTCTAACTGCAGAAGATACAGCTTTCACGGCAGTGAGGATGGAGTTAAGCAGCTGGGTCAATTCACCTGTGGCATTTTTTGCTTTCTTCTGCTCTTGCAGCATGAAACGAGTCAGTGTCATACAATTTGTATCGATGCCTGCTGAATTTCCTGCCATTTTCTCTGATATGAATAAAAAAGGAACTCAAAATGTTGAAAACAAGACTCAAAAATAGACCAAGCTCTTCTCAGGGTGTATACTGCAATCATAACATATGCATTGTGTACTGCACTATTCATGATTAAATGGTACGGCTGAGAAAGTCAACTTGCAGCTCACAAAAATTCACATGTTGAGGCAAACAAGTTCAGATTTTCAAAACTGAATAAAATGTTGAAAAATTAAGCACTCCTCAAATTTATGGTCATTGAAATAACCTCTGGACACGTATTGTTACTATTTAAATCCCTCGAATGCTGTTTGAGACTTCAGTCTTAAAGAATATTGATGATTCAGCCTTATTCAACAAATTCAGGATCTGGTGTTGCAGATGGAGGGTAACCATTAGCCAAAATAACAGAGACTCTTCTAGGCTGATGGGTGGAGCATGTTTAGAGAGCCAAGTGCGAACATAATTAGTTTGCGTACAACGCATCACTTCATCATGGTAGTCACTGGAGGGGAACCATCGAAGACAAGAGCAAGCAATGCCAAACAAACCTTGGTACAAGTCTAGTTTAAATGTTCATTTAGAATCACTTACTGTGTAGAAAGTAGCAGGATTCCACTCAAGATCCAGAATAAAATTTTGCAAAATAATACACATGGAAAGCTCAAATCGGATGCATTTTACAAGTTGTCAGTTTCAAACTGCCCCATTTCCACAACATGGGACACAATCCAGGTATTTAGGCCTTGCCATTCGTCATGTCCAGTAAAAGTGACCAAAAATGTCGAATGCAGAAAATTTCAATCATCTATTATTGCAAAAAATAAACAGTCTTGCACCAGAATACGTACCAGTCGCAGTCTTCTCAGATCTCTGAGCTAAGGTGAGTGAGTGGTGAGTGAGCTTCTTGCAATGTGGCACGTCTGAGTACGTGGGTGGTTGCGTAGGAGAGAGGAAGCAAAGAGTGGGAATGCGCAGACGAAAACGCACCTACCCAACCGACCAATCAGCAAGTAGCAATAGAGAGAAAGCAACAAGGCCACGAACAATAACCAATGTGTCAGCGATTTCATGTAACCATTATTCAGAAAGATGGAAAAGATAGTAATGAATGGAAAGAATTTGTAGAAAGAGCAGTGGTCCGAGAGAAGGGAGGGAGGACAAATGATGAAAAAGCAAAGTTGCATAATCCATTGCTTTCCTTTATATCTGCAAATGTGTCAGCGATTTCATGTAACCATTATTCAGAAAGATGGAAAAGATAGTAATGAATGGAAAGAATTTGTAGAAAGAGCAGTGGTCCGATTGAGGGGAAGGACAAATGATGAAAAAGCAAAGTTGCATAATCCATTGCTTTGCTTTATATCTGCAAATGTGTTAACGATTTCATGAAACCATTATTCAGAAAGATGGAAAAGATAGTAATGAATGGAAAGAATTTGTAGAAAGAGCAGTGGTCCGATTGAGGGAAAGGACAAATGATGAAAAAGCAAAGTTGCATAATCCACTGCTTTCCTTTATATCTGGTGTCCCTTTACATCGGGCTTGTCCGATGGAACTGCTTCGTTTTCAGATAGATATCACTCTCAATCAATAAACAGTATCTAAACTTAACTTTCTTAGCAGTTCTGGTTTATATAATTCTTATAGAAAGGGTTTATAGTTATTAGCTAACTTATACGCTTCTACCAAGACGTATTGAATTTCAGCCCACCCCCTATTCTCTCCCCACGGGGTGTCATTACTGCAAGCTTTCATAGCTAGTTTTAGTGAATTTTCATACAATTTTTGACATTTTCTTTTTCTTTGGACTAGAAAATACTGCAAATAACATGAAGCAGCTTATATAGGCCGCAAGTCATAATAGTATAAGACAGTATACCATTTGGGTAAGAACGAATGGCAAATTGCAAGTAAGAGAAAGAATGAAAATCAAATGATGCAGCATTATTGCATGTCAGTCACTGATCAAACAAAGGCAGGAAATTTTACCTCAAAGCATGACCACAAAAAATGATTAAAAAAAGCATGAGATTCACAAGAATATTGTGGTCACATGGAACAGACCTACAGTAACAGCAACATGTAATGAATGCAAGCACAAGTGAAAATTGTTGGTGATGCTTGGAAAAAGTCTGATATAATCTTGTTAAAGCTCTATTCTATTCGAACCACAAAGATTACATTTACATGGTAGGTTCAGAAACACCCGCTTAAATTGAGCAATGGAACAATTGACAGGAAATAATTTCAAGGTAACAAGCCGGGCGAAAGGAGGTGGGATGAATGGGATTCGAACACTAATACACTATGATTGGCGTCCTGTGTCAGAGTTGTTTACTTAAAAACTAAATGCTAGCTATGCTGGATTACACAGTTCCGGTGTTTACGTAAATTGGAATCACCAAAACAGTAAAAAATAAAAAGTAAAAGAATTAGTCTTATTGCCACCACTCCTATCATTCATCCGGGCTCGGTACCATCACTAGGAATGCATTTGATTTACATCTCCTTCTTGTGGCTGGAATTGTCTCTACTCTGCTAATAAGGAAAAATCTAGACAGTAGTGAGAAGGAGTGCGCGATAGATAATCTGGATATCTTCAGCTAGTACCTTAAAATAAACAGTCTTCTTTCTCATTACCAGTATGGCTTTCGAAAAGTCAGGTCTATTGATGATCTTCTTGCTTATACCCTTCATGTTTGGTCCTCTGCTCAGGATGGATGGAATCCTATGGGGAGAGCAGAGCAATATCTCACTATATTTCCACGGCTTTTGGTCGCGTCTGGTACAAGGGTCTCCTCCCTAGACTGCTCCCTATCTTGCTGTCGCAATCTCAGCCCAGCACGTCTCGGTGTGTGTTTCATTTTCAGTGGCGATGTAAAGGAGGGTAGGGGGCAACGTCCCAAGGCCCGGCTCTTTTGGTAGCACAAACCCAAGAGAATTGAAGACATTTCCCATCAGCCAGAGGTACTAACCAATATGCTTTAATAAAAAGATACCACGTAAAATATTGAGACATTACAAATCTAGTGAAAGACGTCTTGAAGAATAATTTTGTTTAACAAAAAATTTTCAAACAAGGACCTTGCAGATTATTTCGGCCCCAGACCCTGCAGTCTCCAAAACCGCCACTGTCCCTGCTTCAAAGTTAGTAGGTCAGCTGCAGTTCGCAGCAGGGATAGTAGAGAAGCTGATTTGGCATAGCAATTATCAAGTTGGTGTATCGGCAGGTAGGCATGCGGGTGGTCGCCGTGTGGTAACAAGGACAATCTGGTGCATTCTCAGTAGGTCGGCATCTACGGCTGTCGATCGCTCAGACTCACTAGGTTGGATAAGTTTCACCAAGATTTAACCCAAGAAGACGATAACTTGCTTTAATCACTTGTTCATTCAACGTATTTCCACTTGACTCTCTTCTAATCTAAGTCGCTTCCCTGCTATTCATAATCAATTGATTTTAGCCTTGTGGCTAGCAGGACCAATGCAACAGGCTATTCATAGAAGTTTCAATAACGTGCAATTATAATCAATCGAAACTTAAAATCCATGTTGTCGCAATCAAGAGCGGCCATACCAATTTGCGTCATGCTCCTTCACAGTTCCCGTACAATTGCTATAGGTAGGTCTATGTGGCCTGCTATTGTAGGACTTTGTGGTTTGGTGATGGAGAAGTAGGCATTGATTGCGACATTACCTGGCACTGATGAGAATGCAGCCATGCAGTCACCTCATCGCCATGGCTATGTCGATGTTGACCGACCGGGTTTGGCAGGGTTCGGCTCGATATCATTATGACGGCCAGAAGATTCCCAGCAATATGCACAGTACCTTTCGGTGGAATATTCCCAGGAGCTCTTTATCTATTCTTGCAAGACCCAATGTGCCGGAGGTCTACAGAATGGGCTTGATGCTAGCTTTGTAATGGCATTCAATAAAGGTTTGTGTTGAACTCCTAGGAAGGAGCCTAGCTACTTCAGCTGTATGACATTTCACATTATCAATTTCATCTTTGCTCCTCCGCACGATCCCAACTTGTTCCAAATACCACATGACACTGTAGTCATTAGGGCCTTTAGAAACCAACTGATTGACAAAGATGACAAATTAACTCGAAGAAACCATGAATATTCCAGGACTCGGGATCGTTAACTATATCCTACGCCTAATCTTTGGCTCATCGGAAGATGGTAAGTACAAATACTACATCAGTTTGCAATGGTAGCCGTTGTCAAGCACGCAACTCCGGGTATGTTTTTGTGGTTCAACGTAAGATCACACGACCTCTATTCCTCTTCCTAGTAACGAATTGATGCTTCATCATAGCACCCATATATTTAGTTAGTTAACACGATGTTAAGTTAAGCATTTATTTACAGATATCAAATTATTTGCCATATCTTTTTCTGGCCATCATAGATTTATATTCTCGTCACGGTGTAATCAACTTGTTGTCATCTGCAACACAAGATCATTCCCTTCTCCCTTCACATCTTTACCTTCAGGCCGGAAATACATTGCTAGCCATTTGGTAAATTCCCTGCATTATTTGATCGTTGTCCATATATTTCAACGGAAAGTCATATTTAGAAATGAATTATCTAACAGCAATATGCTTGTCTAATGGATTTGTTTATTGCGACCGAAGTGGGTGTGTTTTTATGAGAATAAATAAGATATAATTGCTAGAGATTGTGCTGAGTATATCTTTTTACTAGGCTCTCATCTAAGCTAACACCGGAACGTGTTGACTTTTGAGAACGTACGATTGCCGCGTTAACGATCTTCAGGTGAAATGTCAACATAATTCTTCGGCATAAAAACCGCGTTTCTTGAAAGAACAAGTAAACAAAGAAAATGTTGCTTTACTGTCACCGAAGAACGGCCATATTATTTCCGTAGCTAACCTTGTTTCGTTGTTTGTTTTGTAACAGTAAAAGGCATACACAGAGTAGATTTTTCATAAAGCTATGTCTGCCTAAATTAGCTCACATTTCATGACAAACTCAACAGTCAACTTAAAAATTTTGCCACAAGGTAGCCCTTGCTCCAACTGAGAGAGATGACAAGTTCGTTAAATACCTTTAATAAACATTCCAGTCTTGGGTATGACGTTAAACTGCACCTAATGGTGAGGCCTTGGTTTGGGAGTTGAAAGGCTTGAGGACGAATGTCACCACCCCTTAATCACCACAGTGCCTGGCCACCCTTGGGCAAGGTGCAGTACCCATAAGCCTCCCTTATCAGGGTTAAGGTATCATACCACTGCTGCCTTGCAGTCTACCCATTCTGGGAAAGGCTATGAGAGTCAACACCAACAGAAAATCCGGAGTGGAGTCCAATAGGCAGCCGGTTTTGTACCACAGAGCCTTCCGGTACCACCTGCAGCCAATCTGGCACCAACTGTATTGGCTTGACCTTTCCGTTGGATCTTTCCAGTACAGAGAGAGAGGGGGGCTCTGGCAACTGGGTAGCCCAGTTCTTCCATACCAGCGCCCTAGCCTCTCCCCTGGAGAGGTCACTCCAATGCCGCCCCCCACAGCACCCCAACACGGGGAGAGTGATCACCTTAGGCACGGACAGCCATGATCCCTCAAGATCGATGGACCACAGAGCCTTCCGGTACCACCTGCAGCCAATCTGGCACCAACTGTATTGGCTTGACCTTTCCGTTGGATCTTTCCAGTACAGAGAGAGAGGGGGGCTCTGGCAACTGGGTAGCCCAGTTCTTCCATACCAGCGCCCTAGCCTCTCCCCTGGAGAGGTCACTCCAATGCCGCCCCCCACAGCACCCCAACACGGGGAGAGTGATCACCTTAGGCACGGACAGCCATGATCCCTCAAGATCGATGGACCACAGAGCCTTCCGGTACCACCTGCAGCCAATCTGGCACCAACTGTATTGGCTTGACCTTTCCGTTGGATCTTTCCAGTACAGAGAGAGAGGGGGGCTCTGGCAACTGGGTAGCCCAGTTCTTCCATACCAGCGCCCTAGCCTCTCCCCTGGAGAGGTCACTCCAATGCCGCCCCCCACAGCACCCCAACACGGGGAGAGTGATCACCTTAGGCACGGACAGCCATGATCCCTCAAGATCGATGGAGCCAGAACTGAACTGAAACATTCTGGGTTACCTTTTTTTTTCTATATAGCTGCCCCTTGTTGGGCCCTTGCTAAATGGTAGAAGTGTGTAATCTCATGTTATACCTTGAGTGTCTTGACTCCATATCTTGCACAAATGGTCTTTTGCTGAAATTTTGCTGCAATTTTCTTGAGTTTAGTTCCTGTGTCAGGTATTATGGGCTCAAATCCTGCTGCAAATGTCCTTTGTTCAAACCCTGCTAGGAATCTCTTTTGTTCAAATCCTGGTGCAAATCGCTTGTGTTCAAATGCTGGTACAAGCTTCTTGAGTTCAACTCCTGCTATGAATCTCTTGGGTTCAAATCCTGCTATGAATCTCTTGTGTTCAAATCCTGCTACAAATCCCTTGTGTTCAAATGCTGGTACAAGCTTCTTGTGTTCAACTCCTGCTAAGAATCTCTTGTGTTCAAATCCTGCTAATAATCTCTTGAGTCCAACTCCTGCTAATAATCTCTTGAGTCCAACTCCTGCTAAGAATCTCTTGTGTTCAACTCCTGCTAAGAATTTCTTGAGTTCAACTCCTGCTATGAATCTCTTGAGTCCAACTCCTGCTATGAATCTCCTATGTTCAAATCCTGCTATGAATGACTTGTGTTCATATCCTGTTGCAATGCTCTTGACTTTTTATCCTGCTAAATTTGTCTTGTGTTCCAAACGAGCTGGAGCTGTCTTGTGTTCAAGTCCTATGGCAATTTTCTTGTGATTTAATTCTGCCATAAGTGTCATCGGTTCGAAACTTGTGCTGGTTTTGATAAGCACATTTTCTGGAGAAGGGGCAATAGGGAACATCTCATGAAATCCTTTTGGAGGAAATGCTTAGGGCCCTGCATCTTGTCGCTGCTACACTCAGAATGCAACATACAACACATACCCTCTTACCCTATTTGAATGGGGTAAGTTCTTGATATGGGAATGTACTTGCCAAGTTAATCACATTACTGTTTCTCAGAACAGTCCAGAAATAATAGCCATTTGTTGATCAATACAATTGATTCTGTACTTCATTGATAGAGTGGCAATCCATCAATTCATTTTGAAATTGAATTTTGCCATATTTATTTTGAGTTTTGATTTACGCCTCTCATAAGGACTTGTTTCATAAGGGGCACTTTTCCATAGTGTGCCAAAAAGTTGGATTGGGGCATGGCCCATCTGCCCCCTGATTCATATGTCCCTGCAAGCACTGTTAACGTGTTTTGCTGCAAGGCTCAACGTGAGGGTCCGATGGCGTTGCGAGAACAAAGACTGAATCAATCTACCCATCCATGGCAATTTTCAGCCAGGTTTTGGCCAGCCAAAAGTCTTTGAACGCGGTACGGTGCTTGTTCCTATGCGATTCAAATTCACGAGGAGCGACAAATGAATGAGATGGTATGGCGTACAGTTCTGGGGAGCTTTGTTTACGAGAGAAATGAGAAGTCCGCGTTTAAACAACCGAAGAGGATGACGAGCTAACACGAGAACGGCGAGTGGAAGAAGGACCAGAACATCTAAGTCAATAACAGATCACGAACCAATAAATTCCAGATGCTTAATTGTTGGTAGTTATCCGACAGTCCACATCCTGATGAATGTCTGATGAAAGGTTGGTGTGGTGAAATTAACGTGCCATTTTATTGTCCAGAACGAGTCTTTCAATTTTTTGTTCATTATCACATCTTTAGCTCAGTTGTAGAATGTTCTCTTAGTGTGCGCTAGGCCGGGGTTTGAGGCCCCAATTGGGTCATACCAAATACTTGAACGAGGTCCATGCTATTTCCCTGCTTAGCATTGAGCCCTTTGGAGAAGAGCATGTAAATGAAACACTCAGTGAGAGCTCCTGAGTTCTCGTCGATACTGCCGGGTAGACAGGTAGAAGATATCCAGAACCGTGACCTACCGTGACTCGAACCCGGACCTTGATCACCAGAGGTGGTGCTACTTTTCTAATGCATCATTCTATCAACCAGTATCATGCTGAAAAGAAGATTTTATGGGTAGATGATGTATCTTGTCCCCTGAGACGTGTCAAAACAGCTAAATGTTCGACCCTCCCGCACCCGTTCCAATTTCACTACCTAATCCACGAACTTCACCACACAAATCTGCAGTTTTCTCATGAGACTGCAATCTATCAGCGTCGTACCTACCTCTTCCTTCTCAGAATCCTACAACTTTTGTCCTTTTAAGTCCAAATTCAATAAACTTGATCGTATCTCCATCTCCTCCTAAAGATGCTACGGCTTCCTTTGTTTGGGCTTTTTTTATACGCCACTAAAATTAAAAAACTGCATTCCGCACGCTATTGTTTATTCTGCAACCTAGTTTCTTTTGCGACCAAGTATACTTTCATCCTAATGTACTTTGCGACCTAGTGCATTGTGTAGCCCATTGCATCTCGCAACTTAGTCTCGTGTTTCTACATGCATCTGCATTCTGCCACCTATTGTGTTCTGCAAACTTGTGTATTCTTTCAGCTGGATCTCTTATCATCGACTCAAGTTTGTCAGTCACGCCATTTCATAAGGTCTTTCGTAACCTCTTCTCAACACTCGTCTTCCTTCCAGCTGAACTCAAGTCGGCTTGACCCGTTCGCGATTTCGATTGAGCGAATGAATTCATGTGCAATTTCGTTACAAAAGCCACCTTCAACCTATTTACAGCTGATCTTTAATCAGATATGCAACGGTGAATTTTCAAGACATCTCCCATTATTTTTCAAGAATGCACTCATGTCTGAATAAATTTCTAGATATGTTATTCTTGTTGCTTCCAGATAGATCTTTACTTATAACGGCTTAAGGAAAACGCCAAGAATCTAGGTGTTTATAGACTGCCTCTCTTCTTGCAATAGTGCTTCACACCAGTTTCATTGACCTTGGTCTTGCTTTGTGAATGTGTGGTTGTTTATCATTCCATTGAATATTGTATAATATTCAGTTGTGATAATGAAATTGTTTTAGATTCTCTGGTGCGATTTCCTGACATTCCATTTCCCAAATTCTCCTCTGTCTAGGCGATAAGAACAAATGATTAACTTTCTTTGGAATTCCTCCTTTTGCTGATTCTCGCCTCTTTTGTTCGGTTCAATGGGTTATGAATAATGGATGTTGATGCGGACTTGCTGCATACGAAAAGTCTTGCTCTGCGAGATTTCCACTTGCTGCGGTGATGTGCATTCTTGTGCTCGACGACGCTCCCAAACTCGACAACTGTGTGTAGTTTGCACGCCTGTTCCTGGGCTTAAACCCTTTCTGTTGTTGACTGGCAGGTCCATCTGATGATATGCAACGCCGACGTAACCTCTTCCAACTCATTCCTACATGTGAGTATTAATTGTGTGACTTGTTCAACTTCTCATCAACTAATTGGAGATCACCGTTTCATTTTCTGCCTTTTTTACCACATTCGAAGCCATGCCTTATCAAGCTCTTTTCGTGTGTCTTTTTAAAGTTTGCGAAATTTCTTCCAATAAACAAGCATATCCAAGGGAGATTCACTCGCGAGCACACTTCTCCAGATGAAGAGACGTTTCCTTAGTCGGTTGCCAACTGTATTATTTCTTTCTAGTCATGAATTCGACCACTGGCTTTGCTGTTTACGCCAATGGCCCCCTCGTCGTCATGCTATGTCCATCCGCTCGCTTTGTGAAATCTTTCTATATATCAACCAATATTTGCATGAATCTGAAAATACCACATGTAATCGAAAAAAGCAAGAGCATCTTGCTGGAACTTTTCTTCATATAAACATGTCTTCCCTCGCATTAAGTACTGCTCTTTGTTTAGCTGGGATTTTCACGAATTCCTACTTGTGATTAGTCTTTAATTTTTAGCTGCGTTGCCCTCAACTTAAGCCGACTCTTCGAGGTTTCCATTTTGGGTAAAAATTGCGTCCCTATATAATCACGACATTAAGAAGTTACAGACAGTGTTGTTGCTTCAAGTGGATACTATTTCCATCCGATCATGCTAGCCAGGCTCTGAAGCTACCCTATGATAATCACCATGTATGCATAGAAACATAGGTGTGGCACCTGACCTCTTTAAGATGTTTCGATGACAACATTATCTAAGGTTGCGTGACGTTCCTCAGCCCATTAACCTCTTTCAATTAATCTCTTTTTCTGGTGGGCCGATAACTCAGTTGGTTGGTACATGCCCATGAATCTCTAGGTTAAGGGTTTGAAACCGCTTTTGCAAACTCAGCGTGGGAGAAAAGTATATCATGAGTACGGTGGTTCCAGATTTGGTTGTGGGTTTGTCGCTCCACCTCAGCAGAAAATATTTTATTTGGCCTAGCACAATCGAAAAGGGGATAGAACCCCCCTTGGTTCTTACGGACAATAGGCCACCCCGATTGATCGACGGACCGTTTCGCCGTTTCTCTGCTAAGCCCACTTTTCTTCCTTGATGTTAAGCTCTGCTACTTCCACGTCACCGTTTTGATTCTCGTCTGCATGTTGATGTTTTTATAGCCTTACTTAATATTTCACTTTTTTAGGAGCATTTCGTGGAATATCTTTTATCGGGGTTTCAGGCTGGTTCTCGCCAACGAAACTTGCCCTCAGCGCGTGTCAGTCCATCTGCTATCAAATCCTTTTTGTCTATTAACAGTGCAGTATTAAAGATTCATGTAAACTTCTAAAGCTAGTGAAAATTTGGCTTTGCAGCAACCACTGAATTA
The DNA here is from genome assembly GCA_964026355.1 of Pseudorhiza aurosa. Taxonomy (NCBI): domain Eukaryota; kingdom Metazoa; phylum Cnidaria; class Scyphozoa; order Rhizostomeae; family Lychnorhizidae; genus Pseudorhiza; species Pseudorhiza aurosa. Next base: position 5,260,453 of record OZ032122.1, read on the forward strand.
GTAGGTTTATAAGTAGGACTCTTGGAATCCGAATGCCAGTAGCCAATAGTCACCTTAAGAACCCGTTTTACTTAAAATTCTGAAACGAAGTTAGGGCAGTGCAATGCAACCGTGGCTAATCGATCGATATCTATGGTTGATGCACCCGAAAACTTGGTGTCTTAATGTAATGTGGTTGCTTAAGCATGCGACTTGACAATGCAGTGACTGGCGAATTCTAATCCTGCAAGGTACGTAATCAAAACACTATTGGGGGGAGGGGGTACAGTGGGAAACCACCCCGTAGAGATCTACCTCCTTAGGGAAAGCTCTGCGCACGGCCTCTGGTTTCTGCTTCGGTAGAATTCGAGTACATTAAGGAGAATCTTAGTGTAGTGAGGATATCAGTTTTTCTATTTTCTGTGTCTATTTTGATTCAATTCAGGGGGATGGCCCTACAGCTGGAGCTGTCCCCTTTGATATCACCTCATAAAAACCCACTTCCCTAGAAAGAAACTCGGTGCACTGCCTGGTTTTTGCTTCAAGTGGAATGGCGTATTATGCTGGTTTTTACCCAAAAGAGATCAATCAGGACTCGTTTGCATAGAAGCAGATCTGACGGGAATCCTTCGACTGCAAGCATGAACGCCTGCTTGTCTGAACAGCATTTTAATCAATGATAATACGATATCACAATCCATCATACAGAGAACAATAACGTATGCATTTAGATTGTAGGAGCTGATCCTAAGTGGATTTGTTCTTCTGATCCAACCTAAATGACTCCACTCTGGCATGCTGAAGTGATTTGTGTTTTGTTTTATTTTTCAATGATTCTCCCAATTTTTACTCAAACCCCTTCAGATGTTTAATTCACTTAAAAACCGGACAGCCGAGCGACAATAGAGCTCCTTCACACTGGCGATCTTTCCGCCCGACACTCGTCAAAGCATGAAGCGCCGGCGAAAGTGACCGTAAATGACTTTTCGAGCTGTTTTGACAAAGTGCGAAAATTAATCTTGGGAAATTTTGGTTTAGCCCAGCACCAATGATAAACGCTTCAACTAGAGATCAGTAATTGATGCAATATTTTAACTGAATGTCTTGACTTTCAAAGATTCAATGTTACGCGATATGTTGAGATCTAACCTCATCACACTGCAAAACTTTTCGGCCGACCTTCATCAGTGTATCAATCATCCATGATAATGATAATAAATAATAGGTATAATAGTAATTTGATAATTTTCTCTCGGGACCTCATTTTTGCACATTTTGATTCACATCTGCGTATACTTTTGTGGCCTTATTTCGGCTGTCACCCAATGTTCATGCCCTGACAACTGTCGCACGAAGTGATTTTAAGTATGACACAATCGCGTTTCCACTCTCTCGCGTGCAAACAGTTCATTCACCTATGAGTTAATTTCATTAAAGCATTTTTTTCTTGCAGCAGCTGAAACCGAAAGGAGGCTTCGTGGAAATGGCAGGGAGTTCAACGAGCAGTTCAATTATGCGGTTTGTTCTTCCCTTTCTCAAGATTTTTGTCTGGATCAAAGCAATTGTTATTGTAACCGTAATTCGACTTTCGAGAATTGACAGTCTGCTTCATATTCAAGGAATGGGCTTGTGTAATGATAATTACCCCAATTCAACATCATCATCATTATCATCGTCATTATCATCATTATCATCATCATCATCACCATCATCATCATCAATCATCATCAATCATCATCATCATCATCATCATCATCATCATCATCATCATTGTCATCATCATAATCACCATCATCATCATCACAATCGTCATCATCATCATCATCATCATCATAATCATCATCATCATCATCATCATCACCATCATCATCATTGTCATCATCATTGTCATCATCATCATCATCATGACCATCATCACCATCACCATCATCATCATCAATCATCATCATCATCATCATCATCATCATCATCATCATCATCATCATCATCATTGTCATCATCATAATCACCATCATCATCATCACAATCGTCATCATCATCATCATCATCATCATCATCATCATCATCATCATCATCATCATCATCGTCATCATCATAATCATCGCGTCACCAAACTGGAACCAGCCACTCTGTCACGCATTCTTCAGCCGTTAAGGTCTTACAGATCTTAAATTGAGCAGATCGTTGTGAGATTGGAACACTGCAGTGTGTTCTATTGTTTTTTGGTCTTTCTTGCATTGAATGCATCTCTAGCTAGGAATGGCGCTTAATCGAGAGAGATACTTACTTGAGAAGGGTTCCTAATCCTAAGAAGCATCTTTTTGTAGAAGGGCTCGTAATCGAGAGAGAAACTTGTGTGGGAAGACTGTCAGCCTGATTCATTTTCTACAGCGATCTTCGGAATTGTGAAGAACTGCATTCTGATCTCAATAGTGCACAACATTGCCTTCGTTTTCAATCCAAGTATTAGTTTCGTCCTCATTTGCCATTCAAAAGATAGGTAGTTCTTTGATTAAAGATCGTAAAGCTCTTGGAATATGGCGGATTCCTTTTATCAAATAACGGCATCAAAGCAATTACAGCAGAGCGTTAATATTGTTTACACTTTGCAATAAAGGGAACCAATGATTCTCGTTACTTAATTTCAAACGCAAAGTTATTAATTATTCAGAGATGAACTCCTGATTCGAAGCGCAACTGAGTAGATAATGAGATATTTTTGTTTACATTGATAGACTGATAGGTTTATGTTCAATTCATTAGCAGAAGAAGATTTTGAAGTCGCGATAAAAATTCTCAATCAAGAAGAATTTTAATCAATTACATTAAAACAAGACTGCTAAGGCCATCTCATATATGTCAAGAAATCTCACGGTTCTCGGTGGATGGGCTCGACCATGTGTATAGATTAAGCTTTAACACTGCTATAACCATTTCCCTTTACTTTGGCGAGCACCGTAGGCCACTAAGAGGTACTTAACTGGCATTCATTATCGCTGCTATCTGCTTGGTGGTGGAATGTTTGCTGGAACTCAAGGCCCTGGTGTGGTCATACAGATGGCTTGAAAAATGGCCCATTCAATTTCTCTTCTTAGCATTCAGTACTTTTGAATGGAACATGGGGGCATAATTGATGCCCCTATATGGCTCTTAAGGCTAATGAAGCAATTCACCAAGGCGACAGGGGGCATAGGACCTTTTTAAAGTTGTATGCCACACTCAACCGCTACTTTTCCAACTCTGTCAATATTTTTCATCTCTCTGTCGTCATTAACTGGCGAGGTCACCGCTTCTCTGCAAAATCGTAGTCGCACATAATACTGGCGTTAAAAATAGATCTTCCGATTTTCTCGTCTTTAGAGTAAGATGATGTTGAGAAAACAAGGAATGATCGGAGTCGCGGCAGTGACCTTATTTTAGCGTTTGCCAGCGAATTCCTGTTTCTCTGCGTTTTTGGCTTGATTTGTAGCCATCTATAATCCGTGCCATTGAAAACAACGTGTTATGTTGAGAACGCTAATCAATGTGATAAAGGTTGTTCCCAAAGTGGTTAAAACACATGTCCACTGTGCTGAATGTTGGACCCGCTGGTCTATCTATGTATCTCTGTATCTCTGTATTATCTATCTATCTATCTATCTATCTATCTATCTATCTATCTATCTATCTATCTATCTATCTATCTATCTATCTATCTATCTATCTATCTATCTATCTATGCCTATCTATCTATGCCTATCTATCTATGCCTATCTATCTATGCCTATCTATCTATGCCTATCTATCTATGCCTATCTATCTATGCCTATCTATCTATGCCTATCTATCTATGCCTATCTATCTATGCCTATCTATCTATGCCTATCTATCTATGCCTATCTATCTATGCCTATCTATCTATGCCTATCTATCTATGCCTATCTATCTATGCCTATCTATCTATGCCTATCTATCTATGCCTATCTATCTATGCCTATCTATCTATGCCTATCTATCTATGCCTATCTATCTATGCCTATCTATCTATGCCTATCTATCTATGCCTATCTATCTATGCCTATCTATCTATGCCTATCTATCTATGCCTATCTATCTATGCCTATCTATCTATGCCTATCTATCTATGCCTATCTATCTATGCCTACCTGTCTATGCCTATCTCTTTATCTACCATCTTTTTGTACCTTGGTACCTTGCGTAAAGCTGAGATTATAGAGCGACAAGGAAAATAATTGGTAACACTACCTTACCGCGGGGTGTTTAGGAATGGAGCTTGCGAATGTTCGTATCTACTGTGGGAGGTACTTTTACTTTCAAGCGTTAGGAACAAAGAACTATGGACTATTTTTCTTCTGAAAGCCCGTAAACAAGCAACCAACTGAAGTCTCTTTTGTTCTCACCATCTTTCTATCTTCCTCTCAAGATGTGCAAACATTTCTTTTGAGAATATTCGGATTCTCTATTTAAGTTATATGGTTGCTTGGAGACAGTCTCATGTAATTTCTATAGATGCACCTGTTCTTTAAGCAGATAGAAGTTTATCCTTTATGTCAGAAGGAATGTGGTTTTATTTATGCCTAATGCAATAATCAGTAACGATTTTTTGTCATCTGCCTCAAGGAGATTCGCTAACTGTAGCTTCCTAATTGCAGCAATCGTAGCGGAGATAATCTCTGAGTCACATGTGAATGGAGTGGGTTTAGTAAAGTAGAGTTGAAGCCCTGATGCCCATGCACGAGACGGGCATCGAAGAGCCCCCTGGCTATAGACGTAGGATCATGAGACACGGAATCTTGTGGCATCGGAGCCAGTTCCCATCCTCACGTCACTTTACCCGCATCTTTACGCCCGGTACCCATTGACTGTTGTGTTGTTAGAAAGAGGGCATCCAGGTAAGAGAAAAGGCGTTACTCGAACCCAGAACCTTCAGTAAAGTAGAAATATGCTCTAACGACTATGCCAATAGGCTGGGTATACATATCATCAGGTCTGTGGGGTTCGGTTGGCTTGTTTCTCTCCACCGAACTGTAAATGGGTACCTGGCATGTAGCTGCTAATGCGAATGAATTGCGGCGAGGCAAAGAACTGAGCAACCTTCCTCCAAACACTCCAGCTCAGAATGTTGCCTCTAGCTCAATGTTCCTCGTCGGCGCTCGTACCAAGTGAGGCCCAACTTTGCTGTAGTGCTACAGCAAAAAGTGGGGTGAGAATGTAGATGCAAGACATCTGACAGAAATCGTAAATTTATTTTCAGGGGAATCACATAAAGACGTATCGATACAACTTTCTTACCTTCATTCCTTTGAACTTATTTGAGCAGTTTCAAAGGGTCGCGAATATGTATTTTCTACTTCAAATCGTCATTATGGTAAGTTTCCCTAAATATTTTGTCAGTTATTTTCATTATCAGTTTTTATTTGTCATTTTATGTCTTTCGTCACTACCTTCACCCTCCAACTCAGTGTTCTTATCATGCCACAATGACGGATTAACCCATTCTGCTATTTTCGCACAGGAAAATTCTCAAAGCTTAGCTCATTTTAAAAAATTCTGAAAATGTAGTCCAAGACTAAATGGTCACTCCGTTAATATCTATCCATGCTATTGTTGTCAACACATCACCAATATTGGGCCTCCTCTTCAGCCTTGTATCATTACAATTTTACTTAAAACGTCATGCATCTTAAGCAATAATTCTGAATTGAAATAGATATGGCTCCGAGCTCTCCTCTGTAATGGGGTTTGATAGCGGCATGACTATATGTCAAGTAAAACATCGTGCATTGCGTGCTCGACTCTAAGCATAGCAGAAGCTAGAGACTGCGGCCAAAGTTTTCTTCAAGAAATATTTTTGACACCCTTACGTCACTGAATTATTGTGACACTTACGGCATCTGATTGGTAGTCTCTTTTAAGCAACTTTGAATTCACATTTACTTTTTCCATCCCAGTCGATACCGCAAATTACTGCTCTGAACCCGCTTGCAACAGCCATCCCGCTGATGTGTGTGTTGGCCGCTAGTGCAGTTAAGGACCTTTATGATGACATCGTAAGTAACTCACTTCTGTGCCATGGACGTGTTATGCTATCGGAACACACTGCCAAACCACGTTATGTCCTGTCTTAACTTTGATATTTTAAGCAAAACGCAAAAACATGTCGGTTAATACGGCCTCTAGTTATTCAAAATTTCTTACATGTTGAGAAATTGTCGTTGATGATTAAGATTTTAAACCTGTTTGTTTAGTCATTGTAACGCGCCATATATTGATGAATTTCTGTCTGTTTGTACGCTCGAGATTTTTGCATTTTTTCATTATATGTTCACGTTCTCCTCACCTCGGTTTTAGTGTTCTGAATGATTTGATCGTCTTTAGGGAAGGCACAAAAGTGACAGCAGGGTTAACAACAGAAAAGCTCATCTCTTGCGAGAAGGGAGGTAGGTCCATTCAATGCTACATCAATTTCACCTAAGTTTTTTCATCTTTTATCGAAATAAATCTGGGAAGTCGTCCTCGTCCACCACGACATTCTTCACACGTGTTCTTCCAATTCGTTGATTCTCAGTATAACTCTTGAATACTGCGCAGAAGAGTGGGCACAAAATTTGCATCAATTGCTCACTCGCGCGTTTTTCAACCCGCATCTGGATACACGTTTTACTGTCTTACTTCGAGCACCCCCTTATGTTTCATACACTGGCGAGTGTCGGTCGAAAAGATCCTCCGTATTACGAGATTTATATTTGCTTTACTCTGCAATATCGAGGTTTTTTTGCATTAAGAGATTTATTCAGACAAGGCTAGTCATTCCGACAGAAGTTTTACACAACTTGATTTTTAATCATATTTAGTCAGGAGACGATTTCTTATTTCCTTGATTAGTCTAGTGAAACATTGCAAGACAACTTTGAATTGGTCAATTTTGCTAAGCACTGCATTATGTCATTTTATTCAAAATATCTTGCTAATTATGTAAATTGTTTTGCACTGTTTTGTTTTGTACCTTAACAACAGCTGCAATGGATAATTCATAATTCTTTTATGATTGATCATGTATTTTTCTGTAAGATATGCTATCTAATGTAGGATATAATTTCTTCTTCTGTAAGATAAAAATGATATATGAACTAGGCAACCATATTCTTCCTAAGTGCAAAGAGTAGCGTCGTTCTTTGCTATCCGCGATTAAATATTTGTTTCCAAATTTGACCCGTGCTTCCGTTGAGAAAACTATGTTGAAGGATGATTTTAGAATATATATTGACACACGTTTTTATGATTCAGGATTGTACACGAAGCATGGCAAAACATCAAAGTTGGAGATATAATCAAGCTGGAAAGTAACCACCATGTTACCGTGCGTAAATTTCGTCTTTGTCATTCTGATTTTGTCATCGCTTCACTTTGATTTGTCACCTCATTGCTCGTGGAACGACCTTGGATGTTTTCTTGGCATGACGTTTATCTGCAACTAAGGCCTTGAAGCCTTATCGAAAGAAGCAACCCATTTTGTAAATCAGCTATTCGTCCTTTGAACCACGATTCTCTTCGAAGCCAGATTTCGTTCCATTTGTAGGTAATAAGATTTCTGATATTAAACAGTAAGGTAGAAACATACTTTCTTCATGCTGAAGATCTTTTTCTTCTCATCAAAGTGCAACAGGTGTGACATTTTCAAAACAGGCCTATGAACCTTTTTTCTATCGGGATTCTCATCCAAGTGAAGGTAAAACAATTGGTGCAATTAAGCGGCAAATCGATTCCAGGGATTTCCCTCTTGCACACGTGTTTTACCCGAATCTGGAGACAAGCTTCACGGTCTCATTTCATCAACCAGCTAATATTTCATTTAGAGTTGGAACAGAAGCAGGAAGAAGGTTTTTTTGGTTTCTAGGTCCCAAGGCGTGTAACGAACTCCTGAGCAGTCTTTGCCAGTTTGGCTCATTCATTCTTTTTAAACATAAGCTAATCAATTTGCTTTGGACAACCAACAAATTATTTATGCAATTTAATTCAATTTTTTGCCTAATAACTTTATCTCTTTGTCATAGCATTTTATTTTCATCGTAGTTCTTAGATCTAGGGCCCTCGTTGATAACAGTATTTCGTGCGTTGAAGAGGTTACCCTGTTTAAACATTTTGATTATTATTACGCCTCATACTCTGATGAATCTTGGATTGAAAGATTTTCATTATGACGATATAAAGTTTCCATTTTTCTGTGCAATTTTATCAAATATGATTGACTAGTAAAGATGCTAGATGTAATTTCTAACATTTCCGCATCAATTTTTATCGCAGGCAGATTTGTTGCTGTTATCCACAAGTGAACCCAGTGGCCTTTGTTACATAGAAACAGCTGAGCTTGACGGGTAACCTACATTTCCTTGAAAGTATTTCTTACAGATGATATCCGCAGGCGTCTTATAGTTTTGTATAAGAGCACAGCCGCTGCCTAGCCATCGACAGCCTTTTTCATCATCTTTCTTTTCTGTCAACGTTTCCCTTCCTAGTTGCTATTTTGCATACTCGTCTGTCCACCTCGTACTGCGTCTTCCCGACCTCCAATCCACCCAACTTATGTCCTTCCGTGCCGCATCTCTCTCTCTCTCTCTCTCTCTCTCTCTCTCTCTCTCTCTCTCTCTCTCTCTCTCTCTCTCTCTCTACGGACGGACTCTTCTTCAGTCATCCACCAGCGCTGTCTTGGTGGTAACCCTTGCTCTCATTTCACGACATTCATTCATTTCATTTCATTTAATCTTCTTGATACATGATAACTCCATCAGTATAAATCACAAAAGTAAGGAAATAATATGAAGAACATTTACAGCTTATTTAGACAAAGTATAAATCTAAAATCTTGTTTCGGGAGGATCTTCGATGTCTTATTGGCCCAGAAAACAATTTCTAACCTGCTTTTTGAAAAGTGCAGCTGATTCCACATTTCTTATATTGTTTGGGATATCATTCCACACCTTGGCACCTTTATACGACAAGCTCTTTCTAGTTAATTCTAGCCTATGTTTAGGTACCTGCAGGTCATTCACTCTCCTTGTTTCATATTTTGAAATCTGAGATCTTCTCTTGAACTTTTGTTTAAGGGTGTCTGGACATTGCCCATTTTGAATTTTATGCACCATCACCACTTGGTCAAGTTTAATTAATTATTTTACATTTAACGTTGCAGATGGTACTCTGTCCTTAATAGGTGCAGATGGGATAAGAGAAATCGCCCTATCCTGTAAATTTTGCACGTTTTGGAGTTTATTTACAGAAAGGTGACCCCATAGCAGATGGCCATATCTGAGCTGACTTTCCACCAATGCCCGGTAAACTTGAAAAAGTTTTGTTTGAGGGAGGATCTGTCTAAGTTTTCTGATTGAATCGAGACCGCCCTTCAATTTTCCATTTACTATCTTATATTGTTGATTCCATGCCAGGATTTCATCAATTGTTAGCCCTAAATACTTCGTCTTTTTAACTCGCTTAATTTCATCATCGTCAACCATGAGATCACCGATTTCAGAGATCTTACCTCATTGTTTACTGTTCCCTAAGAACATATATTCGCATTTCGTTACATTTAGGCTTAAACTTGTTTTGTCTTAGCCAATCTTTAACATCCTGCAATTCATTTCGTAAGTCTTCCAAAAGTTGGCGAGAGTCCTCACCACTTAAAGTAATACTTGTGTCATCGGCATACATATTGGCTGTGAATTTTGTAAGGATCTTCAAAGTCGTTGGTATATAATATGTAAAGAAGAGGCCCTAAACGTGACCCCTGAGGAATGCCACAAGTAGCCAATCGTTTCTCTGAATTCTGACCGTTTAGGTAGCAATACTGCTGGCGTTCTGTTAGATAGGCAGCTAACCATGCGAGCTCTTTTTGACAAATGCCACATTTTTGTAATTTTGCTAAGAGAGTATCATGATCAATAGTGTCGAATGCCTTTCTCAAATCAAGGAAAAGGCTAATGTTGAAGGTATTTTGATCAGCATTGCTATACCAAGAATCTGTTACATTTAACAGTGATGTTATTGTAGAATGAAGTTTGCGGTAAGCAAATTGGTGCTTGGATAGCAGATTGCTTGCTGTTAAAAATCCAAAAAGTTGGTCTCGAGCTACTGTTTCAAATATTCTCGAAGCAGCCGACAGAACGGAAATCGGTCTATAATTGTTTAAATCTGATTGCCGTCCTAATTTACAAATAGGTATCACCCTTGCAGCTTTGCATATGTCAGGAAACACGCCCACGTTTAGCGACTCATTGAAGATTATCTTCAGGGGGTTACTAATCCGTTGTTCTGCATCCTTCAGTATCTTTTCTGGAACTCTGTTAGGTCCAGGTGATTTAGAGTCCTTGAATCCTCTGATCGCAGTGAGTACATACTGCTCAGTAACGGGCTTAAATTTAAACGTAACATACACTTCATTGTTTGGTATAAAGCTGGTTGGGTCATCATTCAATTTACCCTCTCTTTTACCCGCTAGGGAAGGGCCCACGCTGATGAAGTGTCCGTTGAAAGCAGACGCAATTTTTGTTGCCTTTTATTTGCTTATTTTCAAATTCGACCATTGCAACAGAAGTGATTTTTGATGTTTTACCGAGGACCGCATTTATGGTTTTCCACATTTTCGAGGGGTTGCCTTGGTTATCCGAGATTTTTCGAGAATAGTAATCATTTACAGCTTCGCGTATGCGAGATGTCACAATATTGCGGAGCTTTTTGTATTTTGGCCACAATGCTGTAACTTTTATCGCCAATCTTTTTGTTAAATCGAGCTTGTGCATGAGTTCTTTTATCGTTGGGTTTTTCCACGGGACATATTCCCTTCGTACCTTTCGTTTTCTCAAAGGGGCCTGTAAATTGAGCAACGATTCAAGTATTTCGTAGAAAGTGGCTGTCATCTGATTTGGATCAAATGATAACTCAGAAAACAAGGCTATGAAGTCTACTGAATGCAAGGCAGACAAAATTCATCTTTATTGTAGTTCTTTAGCATCCGTGTTTCTACCGTTTTTTGGCATTTTTGTAGGATACGCCATTCATTTCCCTTCCAGAGTGTAAATGACTTACTATCTTGGTTATCCGTCGGGTTATCTGTACCAGCAAAGAATGACAAAACTTTTAGCATTTGTTGAAGTTATTTAAATACCGATAACTTCAACGTCTTGATCGGTAATATCGAATCGCTGAAAGTGAGGCAAGATCTCCTTCACAAATACATTCGTTCATGCATTGACCACACTTATTTTCTTAAGGGTACGTCCCACCACTGTTAGTATTATTATTATTATCATTATTGTTTTTTCACTACAAATACCTGTAATTAGGCCAGGCGAATACAAATTACCTATTATTAGAGAGATTTGTATTGATATGTTTTATTTGTATATAAAAATGAAGTTTTGAAAAGAAGGAAGAAATTTATGTTAAGTTGGCTACATCAGATAGCTAACAGCTAGTAAAAGGCCAAGAAGAAGTAAAACGACAAATCAATTAAGTGCAGTTGAATTTCTAGTTTCTAAAGAGTTACAGTGTTCTAGTAAGAAAACATTCATAGATGCCGTAAACCCTTAATGAAAACTTTATTAAGTCTGCAAGAGCAAGTATCTTCTTTCTATACATTTATTCTCCGTTTGAACTCAGACATCCTCTAATCTTTCACCACAATGTAATGCCATTGCTGCAGCAATCTTCTTAAGTGCTTTTCACAACGCGCATAGGCTGCAATGAGTTCATCCATACTTTGGACGTCATGCGGATGTATTGAAGTCTTTTATCATAAGTTGAGTCTTTCGTTGATTTGATGCGAATTTCAAATTAACAGTTACTTCTATTCTCTCAAGGGAGACGAATCTCAAAGTCAGACAACCACTACCCGAGACAGCAACTCTTGGCGATGACTTGAATGCGCTCAGCAGTTTTCGAGGTTCGTCAAAACTCCTCTAGACACTTTGCAAGACGGGACTCGTTACAGTGTATTCATTTCTGAATTGTAGCACGAAGACGTCTCATAAGTAGGCCACCATTTGATTTCGGAAACAGCTATCATACTACTTTAGATTTTACGATGATTTCTGTTGTCTTCTTCCTCCACTTTTATCGTTCCTTTTATTGTTTTTTTTATTATTATTATCAAATAAACCCTCAACTGGAAATGTACCATCCTTTTCTGTTTCCGAACACAGCAGAAGAAAAGACATATCCGCCTAACTCCCAATGCCCTCTGTGATTACAAGTAGTCACAGGTCTCGAAGTCTTTTAATCTAGTTGCAGTGGTAAATACTTCAAAGGAGGATCATTTGTTGATGCATCAATTAATGTTTTGATCTTCAAAGTTCAATATTCCGCAAAAGAATGGAAACATAATTTTATCTTTTCATGCTACACTCGTCAGTGCATGAATCTTCGAATTGTGATTTGCTCGCGGTCTTTCCAACCGAGTGAAAGAGCAGTGGGTCCTTGTTTGCCAGAGAGGATGGCAAATCAGTTGCATGCATCGCTCATTTTCACAATTTTTGACCCACATCTGGGTAAATTTTTTATAATTATATTCCGTCTGTTATTCAAGGTTTCATACGAAGAGAAATGTAAGACGAAAAATTTTTTAGTCGGACGAAATTGTGTTTCAACCTTTCTTGCAACATTGAAGAATATTACCGCTTTATTTAGTGCAGAATTTTACTAGTTTGAGTAGTTTACTCGCCATGGAATTTTAACAGTGTTCTGATTGTAAAAAATTGACCAAATAGTCGATGAGAATAGTGTCTTAATCAATAACGATTTCTACTATTAGGGGAAGTGACATGTGAGCCACCGAATAACAGACTGGACAAATTCCAAGGAAAACTAGAAATCAACGGTGAAAACTGCTCTTTGGATAACTCGAATATTGTTCTGCGGGTAGGATTTGATTGTATTACTAAAGCTTATGTATCCGAGTTTGTCCAAGAGCCAAGCGATGAATCACCTAGAGTGCTCATTAGCAGAATCTAGATCATTTTATTGTATTGAGAAAGAGAATGAGCTTTAGTTCAGAGCTGCGAGTTTCGTGTTCATCAATCTTCAGATAAAAATACACGTGTATTACCAGTGTATGCGTGTTTACTTCATGATGGGTTTGCACGAAGCTTAGTCCCACTTTCTATACTACTATATTTACCATATGTATTTATCGTAGATTGTGTAGGATAATAGGTATTCGGTAAGGCATTAGCTAATGGTGCCAAAGGAGAATGAATCAGTATTGCAAAATCAGGAACATAAACCCTGGAAAATTTGAAGTGTTTACGGAATTCTTATTTTGGCTCATGCAATCTTTTGCATGGCGTTGTTTTCATGACTTTCGTCCATGCGAAAATTTCGGAAAAGCTGACGCACGTGGTAATAATCTTGCCTCGATGTAAGACTTTACGTTCCTTGCAAAAATTACACACGTTCTTAGCACTGTTGATGAAGCACTCCCTTACTTATTCCAGCTGGGATTTGTATCAGGCAGGTGATGTCTTCTCTTCTGGGAACATTCCTTCAAGATTTCTGCCAGAAAGTGTTTTATTCTGATGGAAGCTGGCTGGACTTTTCGGATAAGGGTCTTGAATTTGATCTAATCTGTGCTTGTTATTAGTTGTAATCTGGCATTGTAATGAATCTCGTTCATTTCATTTGATCAGACACCGACACATTGAGACCGTTCATTCTTCCACTCAACTCTATGATTTATCAAGATTTATCCCACTGTGAATAATTGAGCCCACTGTGTTCGTTATGATTACAGTTTTAATTGCATGCTCTCACAAGAATCCTGCCAATGCTTTAATCAATTTACCGCGGGTGGTAGCCAATGCACAGTTTCTGCAATTGGGACCGGGGAAACATAGATGCAGTCGCCATGGTGGTCAGAGCCCGTGTCTATCGCGCTTTAGGTCTTGCGTTCGAACCACACTTGTTTCCATCTCTGTGTGCCCTATGTCTGCTTACCCAGCAATTGTATGCTGCGTAGTGCAAAACTAGGAGAGAAGTGCTGCAAGGAAAAAAATTAACAATTTGAAATTGGGCACATGGAATAGGCCATCATGTTTCAAAATGCCATGGGTCAGGAAAGCAATCCTCTGAGAAGGAGCTCCATACGCTCGATCGATTGGAGCACTGGGCCCAACTTGATTTTAATTGGTTATGTAAAACGCACGTATCAGTCGAGTATTTATGGAAGATCCGTCGTGGTGCTGCGAGTCTTGCCTTGATACTTGATAAGGGACTGGAATGCGATGCAAGAAGAGTCGCTGCTCGTTTTGTTATTCTTCTTTGGCACTTGATCCAACAGTCAAGCAAAACTGTCTTTTTTTCTTGAGTATGATACGTTTATATCCCTCTTACCAATGGGCATTCTATGAATTTTTCTAAGAACGATAAATCGCCTTTTTTCCATGCATTCTTTTCACATTCAGATTTGAAAATTCCTTGCTATCTTCGTGAACACGACATGAAAAGATACTTTTTTCACCTTTCTCCAGGGCTGCGTACTCAGAAATACAGAATGGGTGTACGGCCTCGTAGTATTTGCAGGCCATGATACGAAATTGATGATGAATAGCGGTAAGTATTCCTTCTCTCATATTGTATCAAGCTTTTAAAAATAAGCAATCGAGCTTATCTCATTTGTGGGAGAAAATTTTGGCATAAGGTATGTTTTCTCTATAAAAAGCATGATAAAATCTACGGTGAGGAAAAATAGGAGCTCTGTCTATGGCCTTTGCCAAGCTCGAAATCGAGTGTTCTATGCAGCAGTTTGGGAATAAGCATAGTCGCAACCATAACGTTATGGATGAGGTTTGTGAATGCAGATAGAAAGAAAATGTCACATCAAATTAATTTTTGAGCGATGTCATTCATCCCGTCGTGAAGTTGTATTTCTCATTTTGCGAAGTGATTGCTCATTTTTCTATGTACGTTTTTGACACAGGCAAAGCTACGTTCAAGCGAACAAAACTGGACAGACTAGCAAATGGTTTGGTTCTGCATGTAAGTTAGTTCTTCTGATGAGATTTCGTGGCTCTGAAAATATTATACATAGTTTGCTGTTCTGATGAGATTTCGTGGCTCTGAAAATATTATACATAAAAGCATACAAAGAGTGATAGTTTTATATTCCAGCACAATTGTAACTTCATCTTTGAAATGGAGCCAACCAACATGCGCTGATATCCACTGGATTCAGATAAGATTCACTGTCATAGTGATTATCTTCCCTAAGAGTTTACACAAAAAGCCGTTTCCCTGTTGCGTAAATCGTCTCGTATAATCGATTTTATCATTCTGTAGAGATATCAGCTGCATTTATTTGCACGTTAGAAGCCATTTTAAGAAGGGAGTTTCTAGAACATAAATTTTTGTCTCAAAGTCAAATTGCTTTTTTTTCGCCTAACAGTTTTGCTGTTATCTGTTAAGACTGCCCTATATTGAATCACATCACCTACTGGTTGCATATCATCAATCATCACCATCACTGGTTGCATATTATCAATCATCACCATCCCTGGCTGCATATTATCAATCATCACCATCACTGGTTGCATATTATCAATCATCACCATCCCTGGTTGCATATTATCAATCATCACCATCACTGGTTGCATATCATCAATCATCACCATCACTGGTTGCATATTATTAATCATCACCACCACTGGTTGCATATTATGAATCATCACCATCACTGGTTGCATATTATGAATCATCACCATCACTGGTTGCATGTTATCGGGCTCTCACGCTTTTGAACTTTTATTCTATATCCGGACCTCGGTGAACCATAAAAGCTAGATATTCACAACGTCACGCGGCAAAAAAATGCACCCGGTTTTTCTGAACCATGTCTTTGAAAGCATTCATTGGCGACCCCAGACTATTTTCCCATCAACTCCTGTTAGTACCAGCTCTCTTAATTGCTCTTCTCGGAATTAGACGAGAAAATTGAAAATGCTCTATTGATATCAATCGCGTTTACCATGCACAAAACGAACACTTTTGTAATACTCCGTCTAGTGTGATACCTTTTTCCATTTCAGATCGCATTTGCATTGCTAATTCTCTGCACATTCCTGTCTATTATGTCGTATTTTTGGGAGAATGAAACTGGAAAGGTATGCTTTTTCTTATCGAAGCGTTCCGTAAATGCCTATGTGTATTTTGAATCGTTTTGATTTGTCGGTGTCACTTTTTCTTCACTGCAAGAGAGTCACATTAAATTATGAAGCAAGTTATATCGAGAGAGAGAGAGAGGAGAGACCGGGATACTGCTCAATAAGCGTAGCTTCTCGGCTTCTCGTGGTTCTAACATTTCTATTGATTGTGGATTTGCGTTTCATGGTTCTGTTAACGCTATTATCCGTTGCTTCATATTCTATTGAGTTTCGGGTGAAAATCGAAATCGTGCTTTCAATTTTGTATGAAATACAGAATTCTTATAGTTCTTACATATGCAAGTACAAATGCTGAAAAGATGATTCATAGTCTTTCAAATGATTCACGATCGCTTTTCTTGATACTTGCATCGTATTTTTTTAAGATTTTTTAATTTCTATTTGTAGTCAACTTCGTTTTTCTCCATGCTCTCTCTCTCTACACCCAGATTTACATTTCAATCCTTCTTTTGTGCAGCTCCATTAAAAGTGGTATTCTTCCAGCTTCTTTGGGCTTCGAGGTTCCTCCTCTGTTGCAATATCTCTTTTTTTACGAGCCTCAAAACTCCAGAGTAGTTTTTAGTTACTTTTTGATGGAATGCTGATTATTCTGTATTTGATGCTTGTTTTTACCAGTATTTCGTCATGTATCTACCTTGGGACTCGTATTACAATAACGACCCGGCTTTGATCGCTGTTTTTCACTGGCCTGCTTTCATCATGGTTCTTAACACTCTCATTCCCATTAGCCTTTACATCAGGTGAATGCAAACGTGATATTATATTTGCTTTTTACGACCTTTTTGAACCACGTTGAATGGCCTAATGGTATTCATGTAATAATAACAACAATAATAATAATGATAATAATAATACAAATATTTACAGAGGAAGGCCTCAGTCACTCAAAAGTGCTATTCATGAGGGTCCTATATGTTCGCATAGATGAAAAATCTCCAGCCTTGTTCATGCAATGTCTGGTACCTTTAAGAAATCAATAAGTAATCGTGTCTCTTTCACCATGTCCAACATGCATAATACGACAAGAGAGTGGTGAAGGAGTTGCACTATCTGATTTAAAAAGTGTTCGAATTTAATTATCATTTGAGCCATCCATTCAATTTTCCCTCGCATTGAAAACCCGTAGTTGCTATCGTGGTAGAATTTAGATAATGTATACTTGCTTAACTAACTTTTATAACCGGTATACGCATTAAAATTACAGGATTAAGCAAGAATTTTCGACCTTTTTAGATTAACATTTCTTTGTACTTAATCCTAAGAATTTTCATAACTTTTGATGGTAGTGGAGACATTGTCCTATTTCCATTCGGACCGTGGTAGTTCGATTGCATTTTTTGTATAGATATCTATGACCATTTTATTTTGAATGCAGCGAAATAGCGTTGCATAAGTAGAGCTACATTCTCTTTCCGCCCTCTGGTGATGCATTATCAGATGTGCATGAGGACCCATTATTCCCATGCAAGACATAGTGAAATCCATCCCTAACACCTCAATATTTGGTTTGTTAGCAGTGTTAGTATACATGCTTCTTGATTTATATTAATTCCGTCTTTGAATTGTCGTTATGTATTTTTTCAATGGTATTTAGATTACTTGATTGGGACGCAGTTTGGTCTGTATTCTTTATGAAGTGGCCACGGCATCTTTTCCTCCTTGGTGTTATCTTTCATCATTAAGTACTTTGTCTTTAGTAATTCAGCTCAGACGTTTTTTTGCACTTTTGCATTGGGTGGAAAAAGTATAATTATGACAAAAGCATATCATGCTCTGCTTGATTTTCGTGCTTTATTTTCAACATTTTCTCATTGCTTTTGTTTTTCTTTCCAGTGTTGAAATTATCCGATTTGGTCAGAGTTTACTGATAAACTGGGATCGAAAGATGTATCATGAAAAAACAGACACTCCGGCAAAAGCGAGGTAAGACCATGGTCTTTCAGGACATCTTCTGGTCATTGTTAAATTCTTTTTTTTTCTGAAATACTCCTTAAACCCACCACACATGATGTGTCCTCTGACAAGGTGGGTTCTAGTATACAGCTGGATGCGACTACAAGTACTTCTGCAACACCGCTGCAACACCGCTGCAACATTGCACCCAAGAGCTGCTTGACATCCAGTTCAAGGTTTTCCCAAAACTGACATCTATGAAAAGACGTAGCCCTCTACCCATGATAAGTTTTCAATAAAGACAACGTAGCTTGATTTTGCAGACCGTTCTTAATCCTGTTACAGGAATACTACACTTAGTGAGGAACTTGGTCAAATCCAATACATATTCTCTGACAAGGTAGATTTTTTCTGTTCATTTTATCTGTATTGTGTTTTGCATTATTCTTCAAGGTAGTCTTATGATCTTAATGTTAAGGATGATGTCTATAATACGTATCTGTGGTGCGAATTGAAATGCCAAAAATCTCAAGAATATGTTGATGTAATAATGAATATTTGCGAATCCTCTCATCTCATATTCGAAAACAAGGAATTGGTTTGCAAAGCTACTTTGCACATTTTCCCCCTTTTCATCTTTTACAAGAATTCACGATCAATATGCACGAAGGTGCTTGAGACCATCTTTCAATTCGAATCAGGAAGCTGATCGGGACGCATTTTGCACTCATGAGTACATCATATTTGCCCACCAACCAAAACAGACGAAGCGGAAAGTCATGTTACACTTGTGCCGCATTAGACGGGCACGAACCTCGTCACTCAAGGCGTGTTTTCGTCAAAAAACCCTTGTCACTCATTTACTGACCTCGAAATGATGAAAGCCTCGGGTTACTTTGTGGGCGAGCGCTCTGGAGGGTAAGCTGGAGTTGTTTCCCAAAGGGGTTGAGCCCGAGTTTCTCCAAGGGTAGCACAAAAGATTACCCACTATACCTCCTCCATCTATTTGACCTGATGTAACTGAAAATGATTTTATGGGTTTTTTGTAGACTGGAACTTTGACGCAGAACATCATGACATTTAAAGAATGCTCCATTAATGGAAAGCTCTATGGTAAATTTAATTTTATTAACTTCAATGGGCGTAGAAGGAGTTGGAACATGGACTAGACGTGATTTTGATGATGATGCCTTAGTGTATTGGTCTAACTTTGCAAACACATGTTGCAGCCATATTGCCTTAGTCTCGGGGTAGCATACTCGATTCCGTGCGGAGCACAAACTAAAGACGAGGCTCCTTGCTTTTTCTGGAGAGGTTGATTTTTACTATTATCATTATTCTTACCATCATTGTTATTATGAATGAATCTGTATACAAGATTTTCCTATAGTCATATCATATTTGCGCAAGGTACATGTACGTACTTTTATCACAGGATATGTTATATACTGTTATACATATCTGCAATAGCATTTTATGGCGTAACTTCCCATTTCTTTGCTTATCGATTCTGTTTTATTGTGAAACGTGCAGGGTTTTTCTCACGACCTCTATGCTACGAGTCCACACGCTTAACCACTACACTACAGTATCACTATATGGTTTTCACATAGCACAATGTAAACACTGTTGGCAAGGAATAAGTAACCGCACCTCATAAGATCCTCGTTTGAATGAAATGAAATGGAGCCTAGGCCCCAAGAGGTTCCGCCACGCTGCTCGCGAAGTTGGGTGTGCTATTTGTAGTTCTATTTTCATAACTGGACGTGCTTAAAACCTGGCACTGATCACAAACCAATTGATCAAGCCTATTGTTAATCGTAAATCAAGATTAATTATCTTGTTGCAATAGCATTTTCGATGCGATCAGTCAGCGTATATCGCAGCAGAATTTCATATTTATCATATTTCCTGAAAAAAGTGACAAGAATCTTTGTTGATGTTTGATATTGTTGAGCTAGCACCTGTCTTCAGCCAATCGCCTTAATTTTCCAGCTGTTGTTGCACCTGATTCTTCAATTCGCCCACTGGTGTCACAACTTTTAGAGATGATATTGGATTTCTTTCTTGAAGGACATTTAGGGGGAGGAGAGACAGAAGCGCAAAACATGAAGTTAGAATCAATCTCATTGGAAAATGATGCATCCAATTTGGTAATTTCCCCCCATGTTCTCCTTCTTCGTTGCATGAATTTTATTCGTACATGATTACTTCTACGCCTTCTACCCAACATCCGAAGGCAGAGTTTAGGATATTGAGAAACTACCCTTATCTAGCGGTACCATGGCCTCCTTTTTGATGCGAGCAACATCTCGCGATTCCAACTTCCATAGTTACAGAGTCCTAGTCTTCGATCCAAATGAAAGTTAAGTTGGAGGTAGGCCCTAGTGGTTGGCCATCAAGGAAACAGGCTAGCGCTTTTCCGCTCCTTTCCTCAAGCAATGGTTCTTTGTACAAATCAGGTTGTCCTATCAACTATGTATATGTTTAATGGCAAAATAGGACAGTGACCGAATCCGACAATGACTTCCGTTTATAACGACCAGCCTTCCATCACCCGTATTGAGTAAGTATTTACACTTCGTTTTATTTCTTGTAGAAACCCGTTGACTTCTCAAGCAACCCGTATGCGGACCCGAAGTTCATGTTTTACGATCAAACATTAATGACAGACATCCAATCTGATTCGGTATGTGTAGCTTATATCTGTTGAAGCAACGAGCCAAATGTCTCTTATGGCCCGCTCTCAAGGAGAAAGTTTGTCGGCATTTCTCGGTGAAGAAAGAGTAATCGTCAGTCTTTAGTATGGAAACATTTTCCTGGCTCGTCGGCATAACTGGAAGCCATGTGGCTATTAGCGCAAGGTTTGCTTTCAAGTGAAAATCTACATCCCCGCCATCATCAAGAACGGAGAGCTTGATTCTGAGCAGCCGTGGCCACCTTCACAAGCTTCATCCAGTTCTTCCGGTCCTGAGCAAGTCTCACAGTTTCAACCAGAGTGTATCTACGTATTTCTTCAATGTGGTCGCTTAACCGAGCCTATGATGTGTCTTTACTCCGCTTTCCGGGTACCATACCATGGAGTAGAGTTCCATCGAGGCTGTTGTATCTGAGTGCATGGCCGCCAAGAGTTAGCTTGCAAGCAGAGGTCGTATTCAACAGTCTATTATTTATCGCACTTTATCTTCGGCCCTGCCTAATCAGCTAAACATATTCACGCGAAAGAGTTCTTTCTCACCCGGGAGGGATCCTCGCACGGTGCGTGTGCGACCTTGGCCAGTCAGGAAAGCATTCTCTCACGTGAGCACTTGCCTGTTATGTATGGTGAAATCGCTTAAGGCCACGTGGCTTTGATTTGCTCACGTGTGAAATGCTTGTAAAGTTTCATGGAAACGGGTTGCTAGACACGGTATCGCAAAGGCATCACAACTTCCTAAGTTTGGGATGAACTGCGTATTAACACATCTTACATATTTCTGATAGAGTAGCGATTGCTATCTTTCTTCAAGGGTGATACGCGATGACTTCTCCGAACAGACAATCAGTTATTTGCATCAGTCGCCCACTTTCACCCGTTTCGACTTGCACCTGAGTATGACTCTCATAGTCTTATTCGGGCCATTATCCGACACTTCGTATTTTGATGACTGCAGGACAGCTACGTCTGCAGTGCTACGC
The DNA here is from genome assembly GCA_964026355.1 of Pseudorhiza aurosa. Classification (NCBI taxonomy): domain Eukaryota; kingdom Metazoa; phylum Cnidaria; class Scyphozoa; order Rhizostomeae; family Lychnorhizidae; genus Pseudorhiza; species Pseudorhiza aurosa. The sequence goes on from OZ032122.1 coordinate 5,282,211, forward strand.
AGTCATGTTGACGCTCTTCTCTGACATCTTTAAAGTAATGTCTTTGTTACATGGCATTGTCATGCGTTGAAATGAACGTAAACTTTTGAAAACAACAGTAACTGCACGCCTCGTTCTACATGAATCGTTCATAATTCATCTATTACTTTCCTTTGTAGAATGTGATAGAATTCTTTCGACTTCTCGCGTTGTGTCACACTGTCATGGTAGACGAAAAAGATGTTGTCGGTACACCAAAGTTTTGGACCTTTTTCAATATCCAATAAGTTCATATAGCTATCTAATGCCACAAAAATCTCTGCGAACCAATAATGCGTAAGAAGGGCTATTGCGGAACGCTTAAACTTTCACAAATTGCTGCCAAACTTTTGCCACTTTTTGATTTGTTATCCCTCAGTTCTAATTCAACTAACCCTCCATAAAAACTGCAAATATTACTCTCTAACTTAAGATTCGCATGCTCTAATGCACCATTTTATCTGAGGCCCTTGCCTCCTGTTTACCTTATTTATCGATATGTGCTTTCACTGCAGAGAGACTATCCCTCTGTTCTCCATCCATATCTTATCATTAATTCACCATTTGATCAGTAGCTTTAAGTATATTTCAATGGGCTTTCTAGTTTGAAGGCCGACATCGTAATCTAATTGTACCGTTTTCCTTTTTTCATTTCTTTTCGCTTTGAAATGTGACAGAGGATGGTTAATTGTATTACTCATCTTCCATATTTGTCTTTGATTTTAGATTACATTCCCGGCGCGGAAAATCAAGATACGCGTAAGTGCCTCCTTCCTCGGCTATCGTTTGTAAATATTTTCAGATCAGAGCATCTTATGAGTTATCTTGGCTGAAGGAGAGCTCTCCTTAAAGGAGCCAACTGTCAAGGAATCGATTTTTGAACACATTCATGTTATATGGAAGATCAAAGGCTCTGTCCCACACTTCTGCTTCGATTTGCCCTCTGTCTGCCCACCCATCAGTAAATGGGTACCTAGCATAATGCGCTGGGGATAAGGAAAGGCAAGGGATAAAACTGGTCATTCTGTCTCACAATACCGTGGCTCAGTGTGGTTCCTCTCTATGGAAGCGCTACCCGACGCTCATTTCTAGTATGGGACTCAACTTTGCTTTTCTTTTTCAGATATGAATTTGAGATGTCGATCGATTTCTTATTGTTGTGCACTTTGATTCTGTAATTAAGTTCAACTCAATGTTGATACCTATTTGAAGTCATGATTACAAAACCTGAATAACTCTTTGATTTTTTGCATCTTCCATTAGTTGGATAGAAGTTATTTCTTGCGTTCAGTGACATTTGCGTTTGCACGTTTATCAAGTGTCACTGTTGCTGAAATATTTTCATTTTCAAAACTTCATTTCGCTTGTGTTGTTATTGCTATTTTCCTTTGCAAGTTTTAAACAGAATCATTTCTGCCGTAGCTCTTCTTGAATACCAAGCGCAGTCCCCTGACGAAGGTGCTCTTGTTAGTGCTGCGAGGAACTTCGGTTTCATTTTCCTGGTTCGTCTAACTGTTCCCAATGTATTTTTCCTATTTCAAACGTACCGTATTGTGGTAGTCCCATCAAATTTGATGACGTCTCAAGATGTTTTCTATGAAGATATTTCATCGCGTAGACGGGCCGTAATGGGTGATAAGCGAGAATTGGTCAAAACGGGTGACCAATCAGTTTGCATCAGTCGCGCACATTGATGTGTTTAGATTGTCACGTTGGTATAGATTTGATGGTCTTCTTTAAGAAATTGTACAAGTTTTTGTACCCCAGCGAGTTTCTGATGAGAAGATTTTCAGTTTGATGCAATCATGTTCCGCTGTTTTTTTTATAAAATTGAATTCATCAAATTTCATTTCTGCTATAATTGACTTTCTATCAAAGTTGATTTGTTGAGCTCCTGTGAAGTCAATTGGGATCGACACCTTGATAGCTTTTACTGAGGGTTTTACCATTTTCTCTTCAGCGTCGAACACCAAGTTCAATAACAATCAAAGTAAATGGCAAAGAGGTTAATATCTTGTTTCAAATTTTTAAGTAGTTTGAAATAATTTGATTTCAGAAGAACGTGCTAAAAGTATGGATTCTTGAAAAGTTTACTCGCTATTATCATATCAAGGGAAATTGTATCGAATCATTTCAAATCGCATCGAATCATGTCACGTCACATCAAATCACAGCATATCGAATCATGTCACATCACGTCGCATTAAAGCACATCACATCGAATCATATCACATCGAATCACATCACACCGAATCATATCATATCGAACTATATCACATTGAATCACATCACATCATTTCATCGAATCATGTCACATCGAATCATGTCACATCAAATCACATCTGATCGTGAAATCATCGTTTGTTCTTTTGTATATCACTTAGGAAAAATATGAACTCTTGTGCATTTTGGACTTTGACAATGTGCGCAAAAGAATGTCGGTATGTTTTAAGCAATATTATTATTGGTAATTTTTTGAAATTTGAAAAGCTATCTCTTCATATTCGTGGTTCTATGTATGTGCTCCTTCTTTCCGCGTGCTTTTATATTTTTTATCTAATGTAAGCATCAAGACATGAGCATACATAGACTACTCTTAAGTCATTAACACTGCTCTCAATTTTCTTATCCATAAACCTGGCTGGTTCTCAATTTGTCTCATCCATTAACCTGGCTAGTCAAATGCGCAGGTCTGATTTGATGCATTGCCCAGACGCATTTTTCTCTTCTTTCATGTAATCGTTGTTTGACGCTCCCTTTCATACGTCAAAGGTTTGGCCTTTATTCAAATTGTATTCCAATGCCTAATGATATATTGGTGTGCTCTAGGTGATTGTCCAAGATGTTGATGGCAGAATCCTCTTGTATTGTAAAGGGGCTGGTAAGTATTTAACTTGAAGCCATTTTCTATTGAATCTGTTTTTATTTATATCTTGCGTTGTTTGGATCAAACTTCTGTCGGAATATACGGAATTCCTTATCATCATTTCTGCACAAAGGCGGATGCAAAATTTTTTGATACTAAAGAAGAGTGGTTTTGCTTTAAAACTTTGAAATTGCACCGAATGGTGGAAACATAATTTTACTACTTTGGAGGTCTTTTCGTGAATGAATGCTTCGATGTATAAAACTTCACTATCCCACAAAGAAATTGTAACGCGATTTCGTTATTCTAGTGATCAGAGTAGAAAATTTTGGAGTATTGGCAGAAAAATGGGTTATGAAACATAAGCTGCTAGTTTGTGCAAGTGGTCCTTTAGCTGTTTAGATGCATTATTTAGTAGCCACTTTCCTTTCAACTAGCACCTAATTATAACATTTAAGTATATGAAAGTTAGCCATTTACAATGGGTTACAAAGTTATCAAACAGCAAAAGCTTGACCCTTAAGCAATTCAAGAAGTAATATTGTAGATCATTTCCGAGAATCTTTGAATGCCTCCTCCACCTGGGGCAGAATGCATCACGCCAGAACACAGCGGCCGCATTTGCCGTGTAGCGGCTGTGTGCCGACCCGTAAGATTAACCCATTCCTTGATACCAACTGTCAATCTATGCCTTGAAATTTGACGGTTACTCTTGCCAATAAGCCAATAACCCCCACCCCCCCCCCCCCCCTCCAAGCAGACTATGCGAGGCCATTTTCAATGCTTTCTAAGTGGCCCAGAAGTTTTATTCATGGAAACTGTCGCCATATTTTTTAGATACCTTAGTGTATGAGAGACTCGGCGAAGAATCATCTGACCTCAAGGATAAAACGCAGAATCACTTAGACGTAAGTATAGTGGATTTTGCTTTTCTCGCATTCTTTGAAATGGTAATTGTTCTTCTGTCCAGTGCTATTTTTGGTGGTGCGCTCATGGCGTGAGTGCTCATAATGAACTTTGCACCGTTCCCAATGTAAGAATGATATTTATTGGAATCGATGATATTATAGATCTGGCTCTTTTTCTTCAGCTTTTCGCCTGCAATGGATTGCGAACTCTTTGCCTCGCATATCGAGAAATCCCCGAGTCCATTTTCAGTCAGTGGTGGGAACAGTATAAAGTTGCAAGGTATTATCCATTTATTGGCTTCAGCCTGTCCTTCAGTTGTGCCCATAGAATGCACGACAAGTGCAAAAGAATTGCCTTCTGTTTGTACCATTTGGCTGGTTCAAAAAATATTTTCAAGAAACGTTTATGTGCAAACCCGTCATACAAAATAGTTTTGCATTTTGTGATTATTTAGAGGTTGCTGAAAAACATTTACAATATACAGTATGAGCTCAAACTGCTTCTATCGTACTACTTATAAGTCATCAATGTACCATATGCGGTTGTGGCATATGGTGTACTGGAAAATATGGTGTGCGTTCCAGTTAGGTTTAGTAATTCGATAGGTTTCGTGAGCACATTCTTGCGATGTGAGGTCCAAAGAACCCTGTTTAATGCTATGAAGAGATTATTATCTTTCGTGCTATTTTCGAAGTACGATTTCACTGGAATATAAAGGCTCATGATTTACGTCGTGTTTATGCATAGCGATTTTACTGTATTAACGTACCTTACTCGATCTTTAATTTGTACCATCAATCTATCATATCATCCCCACGAAATACGGCTCATAATTAAGCCTTCTTCTTTCTTTCCTGAGTCCTACAACTTGCCATCTTTAAAAATCTAAGATCAATAAACTTGATCTTATCTCTCTCTCCTCTTAGCTGTTCGCTTTCTTCTTTCTTCCTATGTTGGGGCTTTGTATAGGCCACCATACCCTTTCCTCAACATAACCCACTAAAAAAAAAAGCGAAAAGTCATCAAATCGAGTATCAGTCAAACATGAACAAATTATGTACTGTTGATTTTGTGCCCGCATTGATTTTGTCTCGGTTTTCCTCGAAAGTTGTGCGTTAGATGACAGAGACGAAAAACTGTTCAAGGTCTGTTACTTTGCTGAATATTTCTTTAGTTGGTATTTTATCAATGAAACAAAACTTCGGCTTTTCAAAGCACGCTGTTTCTTATAAATATTTGGACCTTTTTGTTATTAGAGGACCCCCATGAAAAGCACTCTCGGGTGATTGAGACCTTCCTCTGTAGATATCTTTATTATCATTGTTATTATTATTATTGTTATCATTATACTCCACGTTGTTGCAGGTTGTAGATCTTATCTCAGCGAGGGCCGCTTCACATGGAGACATGACTCTGCACTAAACTTCTTGGCCTCAACATTTCAATATTTAAATCACTGGACTTTCTATGTTGACCTCCCACAATATCTTTCCCCTTCTCTCGTCACTTTTTTTTTTTTTTTTATACTAGAAATACCTGTAATTAGGTCAGCCGAATACAAATTACCTATTATTAGAGAGATTTGTATTTATATGTTAACCTTATATATCAAAATGAAGTTTAAAAAAAAAAATTATCCTTGGACTAACCCAGACCTTCTATCCTACTAACAGTTTTCTTTCAACCTTAAATTCTTCTTAGTGAATTTTTTTTTCTTTTCTTTTTTTCTCTATTCGTCATTTTTAGTACTTTATTCATTCATTCAATTTTTTATACTAGAAATGCCTGTAATTAGGTCAGCCGAATACAAATGACCTATTATCAGAGAGATTTGTATTTGTATGTTTAGCTTATATATCAAAATGAAGTTTTAAAAAGAATTTTATTGTTATTATTATTATTCTTGTTACGTCATATTGAATTTTTCAGTTATACGAAGAAATAGAGACGAACATGACTTTGATTGGTGCTTCAGCCATCGAGGATAAATTACAAGATGGTGTTCCAGAGACAATTGCAAATTTGGCTGAGGTACGCACACGTAGTTCCCAAAATGATTGTAACTGCACATCCTGATGGAGAATGTCCACAGCGTTGATACGTTGTGTCATTTTAATGTTATGAACTGTTGTTGTTTAATTTCTGAGCATTTTTTATCCAAGCTACTTGCAACTGGAATCGGTGAGAATTATCAGCAAGCTCTTTTTTGCAGGCTAACATAAATCTTTGGGTCCTGACTGGAGACAAACAGGGCAAGTTCTTAGAAATTTCCCCATCCTTGCTTTTATCATCATATCATCATCATTATCATCACCGCCACCACAGTTCATCATTGTCATCATCATCGTCATCATCATCATCATCATCATCATCATCATCATCGTCATCATCATCATCATCATAATAATAATAATAATAATAATAATAATAATAATAATAATCATAATCATCATCATCATCATCATCATAACATCGTCAATGGTTTTCGTCAACATCAACCATCTTTCTTTGTCGTTAACTATCTTTCATTATCATAAATCATAATCATCAGCCATCATCAATCATCATTGTCATTAGCTGTCATCCTCATGACCATTGTCATCATTAATTTCTCCATTGAAATAATGGCAAATCGCGGGAATGATTTTTTCATTTGGTGACCTTTTTTCGCCTACGTTAAGACAGTTTGCAAAGCGATGTATTCCTGCAGTATGAATGGAAGTATTGGTCTATTTTTTTTCAGAAACCGCAATAAATATTGGTTACTCCTGCATGCTTCTGACTGAAAACATGGTAGACGTCTTCATTATAAATGGCAAAGATAAAGAAACTGTGCAAAACCAGATTCTAGCTTGCCAGACAAAGATAGACGCAGCCTCTCCCAAAAATTCAGTCAGCCACGATGAAGACATTGAAATGAAGGGTGTCAAAAGGAATAGTCATGTCAGATTTGCTGAAAACAGTGTAAGTAGATCCTGGCTTTCTTTGTCTCTCATTCATCTCCACCCCTCGTGGGCTACGAGCTCAGTTGGTAGAGAGACCACTTAGGAGTTTCGAGGTTCTGGGCGAAGTGTCGGCACTCGCTAACTCAAGTAGCACTCAGGGCGCAAGTAGCACACTTCTCCAGTAGTTAGCGTGTGTTGCAATAAATCCCCTTGGAATTTACCGAAGATGCCGCGACCCATCTCAATAAAAAGATTCCCTGTTCTAGCGCGAACAAAAAGGAGACCGAATGTATTCATATTTTCATATTCAATTCTATTAAGGGGCCCTTTGACAAAAACATCCATTGCGATCTATAAGGCTGTAAGAACATTTAACTAAGTCGAACTATAAAGCCATGTTTACAATGATTAAAACTGATGTACAAGAAAGTTTAGGAATGTACAAAAAGCATGAAAAGAAAGAAATTCCTCTAAATAGTTTTCTTGAAACTATACAGCGAGGATGCCTGCGTTGACTCATCCCAGAGGCCGTAATTGTCTATCTCAGCCATATATCTGTGTTTGTCTGATACCGAAATCAAGCCACCTTGAAAATTTTTTGTTTTTGATCCATACATGATAACCCAAATGAGACTCGATTCTTGTGCATTACTCAATTATCGCACACGTTTCATTCAATTAGATTAAGTTAAATGAAGTTGGTTTGCAGGTTGGTCTATTGTCGGTATCAGCTGATATGGCTGAGGTAGACAAGTATAGCCAAAACTTGATCTTCTTCTTCTTCTACAGCTTCATTCCCATTTGTCGGGGTCGCCGGTGCGTATAATCCTTCTCCATTCTTTCCTATCAAGGGCGTCTTCCTCCTTCCTTGCTATCGCTCTCAGGTCATCGTCGATACAGTCTTGTCATCTTCTCTTTGGTCTTCCTCTTCTTCTTCTACCCACAAAATTTGATCGGCTGTCATCAATTATTCGATTCAACTTTCAGATCGATGAAATATCCGAGCTAGAGCCCAAGTCCGGTCATGGGCTTGTAATCACAGGTGCCAGCTTGGTGAGTTGCTACAATCGCTCATTTTTCTATGAATTGGAAATCTTCTTCACCAATTCTGTGATATCCCTTATAGCCGCGTTAGTCAATGCGAAGAAGATTTGATTTTTCACGATATAGTGTACAACCTCGATAGGTCACTCCTGCTAAATGGGGTCATTGGCGTGGACTGTCAAGTCCAAAGGATTTGTCATGTCGTTTTTATGGTCGGATGCCCTTCCTGTCGCCGCCAACCTCTTGGAACTGTCCTGTTCCACCCGGCGGAACCATGCCGGTCAGCTGTGATGATGTGATGATGATAACGCACCCAATGCTATCACCAGGAACTGCAAACCACGTTGTGTTTACCTAACTGCGACGAAATCAAAGCAGCGAACAGTTAGTGGTCTACGAATAGCCGATACGCATGTCTGCGTGAATGTGAGGCTAGCATGTACTTCTGCCAACCATTAGCAAAATGGATGGTGGTTATCTTCCACCAGCTAAGCCTATCTCTGTAAGTTCGGTACGAATTCATGCACAGAATGGGTGTGATTGCAGTACAAGCTTCTTTAAGATATGTACTTACAATAGGCCTTAACATAATCTAAGTTGATAACAGTCCTGTTACAGTCCATCAGGGAAGGCTTGATTATCTGTCAAAACATCCCACCCTAAATAGCGTTTGATCAGCTAAGTATTTGTCGTTTCTGCTGTATGCCATGGAAGTCACAAGTTTCCGAGTCATTTTCCAAGGTTTAAACAATTTTTCTTGGCGCGTGTTTAGAGTAACTGAATAAGAGAAAGTAATTTTGACAAGGCCTTCTCAATGTATGAAAGTGCTGCTTGAGTAACCTCAGATCAAGTTTGTTGACTTTTATTACTCGCTCCAGATTGTTTACACGTATTTCTTTCTGTAAGAAACGAAACAAATACTTAACTAGATAAATCTTCTTAGCTTTCCGGGGGCTTTTCTAGTAACAATTTCTTGATATTTTTTGAGTAAGAAAGAGGATAATTTCTGGAGTGGAGTGATATATGACGCGTGTAGACTTGAATGCAAATCAAGCAATTTCTTGACTGAAATATTACAAGTGGTGCCAGACAGTACTTAGTGGATCGATGAAGACTAGTGCAGAATACAGAATACTCAGTACTGATAAATCTCTCGTAGCATGTGCACAGAATGAAGCGTCTCCAATTACTTGGGAGATCTGCAAAGTTTCGTTACGTCATAACTCCGCTGTATTAAAGACCCGTAATCTCTCAGAGAATCAACCAGTAAGCCTCTTATCAATGGCTTCCCCGTGAAATGCGGTCCGCGTGTAAATACGTGCTTTTCCTCTTCAGGTTTACGCTTTGAGCAAAAGTCTAGAGCTGGATTTTCTCAAACTCTCACAATGCTGTAAAGCTGTCATTTGCTGTAGAGTCACTCCGCTTCAAAAGGTACTCACGATTCGTTGATGTTAAACAGGCGTCATCCATCTCAATGCGCAGTTCAGATCATTTCGATTAGTTTTTTGCTGGCGAAAAAATTTTTAATGTTTTTTTAAATATAGTTTTACTGTTTTTTATATATTTCTACTGTTTTTTTTTATCTTTATGATTCTACCTAGATTTCAAAGGTAGACATTCAGACACGGAGAAGCTTTTTTGCTTAACGAGCAGTGTCCAAATCCTTCCTCTCGATGTGACCACACCTCGTGATTCCTACGACTGGAGTTACAGAGAGCTGGTGACTCTCCCCACTCCAAGCGAAAGTTTAGCAGAGGGCGGGATTCGAACCACGGCCTATATGGTGGATGCACAAGAATCTTACCACTGAGCTATCCTGATCCGAGACCCGTTGTATTCCGCATCTGGACAGCATTTTCGTTATCTTTCCACATTAATGTGCCATAGAATTTTTGTCTTTCACGATTGCATTGATTTGTTATCAAGCAAGCCATTTGTAAACTGCCAAGATTTAGAGAAGTATACAGTGGTATGCTCGTTATTTTATGAATGACAAGTTGACGTGAAAAAGTGAGTAGCATTGTCGCAGTGAATTGATCCACGCTCTGCTGGGTGTGTTTTGTAGGCAATGGTTGTTCAGATGGTTAAGAAGCATGTCAAGGCAACGACCTTAGCGATCGGCGATGGTGCAAATGACGTCAGTATGATCCAAGGTGATTCCCTACAGTCCCTCCTTCTTGCTGTTAAAGAGATTACAAATTGCATTGCATAGAGTGATAGTCCGTGTTGGAACCAGAGCCAAGAAGCCTAGCAAAATCGCAGTGACTTCCAATAGCAGTTATTGGACTGAACTGTCACGAATTCATCTCATCTGCAATGTAATGTAAATGATCAAGCGTGAAATCAACAGCGTTGCCTAGCCATTTTGTACTTCTTACTTTGAAAAGTTTTATTATTATTTGATTTTTTTAAGATTTCTGCTTTGTTGACGCTTGCTTTCTTTCTCTAAAACTCGTGAGACCAAATTGGACCAAATTGTGTTCTCATTTTGAAACGAGCTGTTTGACGATAGTGGTGCTTCATTTTTTCATTGCTAGCAAGCTCCAAACCCAGCAAGTTTTTCATTTCCGCCGTTGTCACATTTCACCAAAAAGGAGCACAGTTGTCACCATCAGAGGCCTTTTCAGAGTTAAATTTTTGAGTGTACGAAATTTGCATAGCATTATGACCATACATCAATGGCCAGTGGCACAGTTGCTATAGCTTGGTCTTAAAAGCCTCGAATTTCCGGGTTCTGTACCGATCCTTCCCAGCTCAGCGTAGCAATGGTAGTTAGGGGTAATTTAGCTAATGCGATAAGTCGGCTGGGTGTCTGTTGTAGGTGCGGTACTCCACCTTAGGAAGAGATGGATTTCCTTGGTTTAGCGTAGACCAACATAGAATGATTTTTCCAGGCTATTTGGCTGATACCGACATTAGACCACTTTTTCATGTATTGACCAATGTTTGCCCTTCTCCGAAGCACTTTCATCGGGTAATCCCTTAATCTTCACGCACAATCATGTTGGATTGATAATAAGAATTGTAGGTATACTTGTTATATAAAGCGAAATTCAAACCATTGATACCCGATTTGGTTGCAGCGGCGCATATTGGTATTGGCATTAGCGGTCAAGAAGGCATGCAAGCTGTGTTGGCATCGGATTTTTCCATTGCGCAATTTAGGTATGACAACGGCTATGAGTGGTGCTCATTTTGTTCAATGAAAAATCATTTCGATTCTCAAATAGATTTTGGAGATTCCTGGCATATGCAGTGAGGACCCGGTGACCATGCGTCTTTTCTCGCTACAATTGCCACAGTATTTGCATTGAATCATTGTTTTAAAATTTTTTTAGATTGATGTAAAAAAAAGAGATTTTTGCTGTTGATCCACATCAGGAATGGATTGAGACGAACGCCTTTGACACCTGATAGCTGCTGGTTTGAGTAGCGAAATTCCGTATTTAAAGAAATACGTCTGTACACAAAAACTAAGACCAGCCATTTGATTGCTAAATTTGTGCTTAAGTTTGCAAACTTTGCTGCAATTTAGAAGCCGCCCATTGATTTGAAAACACAGGCATGAGTTTGATATCGATGATACAGATAACGTGAGTCCAGTGCTTGATACAAGCGTCGCCAAGTACCTTCAACTGGAGGTGTCATCCTGAGCCACGAAACCATGAGTCAGGTTGGCCAGTTCCTTTCCTTCGTGTACTTCACCCGGATTTTTACACCAGAAACCCATTCATAGCTGCGTAGACAGTTAAAAGGAATTAGCAGGAGCACGAGAAACGTAATGAATTTAGCGGTATGCCAGCATCTTTTTTGAAACATGATGCACACAAGGAAGCTCATTTCTAAAAGATTTCTCGATATTTTCTGTTTCAGATTTCTAGAAAAGCTACTGTTGGTTCATGGGCGATGGTCTTATCTCCGCATGAGCAAATTTCTAAATTATTTCTTCTACAAGAATTTTGCTTTCACTCTTTGCCAGTTTTGGTTTAATTTGATGGTTGGATTTTCTGCACAGGTATCAGCTTCTTTCTCGTTTCTTCTCTGTTAATACTTCTTACTGAGACTTTTCAATCATTCTGCGTTATAAATTTTATGTATATTTTAATATATAAATTCATGGATGCTAACGTTGTGATAGCTTGCTGTAGCCAAATCGGCTGAGCTACGTAAAAAGTGTAGTTCATAATGTACATTTAACTCCGTAAGTAGATTCAATCTGTAGATGCAACAGAAGTAGCCATTGACGTTTAAGATCAAACTTAGTAAAGAAGCGTAATTAGGATGAAAATCTCAGCTTAATGGGTGCAAGTTTCAGTGATGAGACCTTTCATCGTCATCATTCAACTGACAATTTTCGTTGAAGAAAAATTAGCATTAAAAGAGGCATTTTGTGAAGTTAATGATAGTATGATGAAAGTTTTTATTATTGTTGTTATTATTTTTGCAGACGCTGTACGATGCTTGGTTCATCTCATTCTACAATGTTTGTTTTACGTCCTGTCCTGTCTTAGCTCTTGGACTATTCGAAAAGGTATTGCAGCAGATGATTTATGATTCATTTTTAATTGGTCAGTTTTTCATTCTCTCGTTTGCCACATTGGTAACATGGAAGAAACGGAGCTCTAGCTTAGTGAATGGACAATAATTGGAGGACGATGTGATACAACGCCAGTTTGAATCAGGAATTGTTCAGCAGGTTTCCCTAAAAAACTAACGGAGAGAAGATGTTGAAATAGTTCAGGTGAAATATGTCGCGTAGATTTTTGTCAAGTTAAAAGCAGTCTGTTTTCGTTGCTGCAGGGTTGAGGGTAAGTGACTTACTTTTAGGGGTCATTAATAGATGTAAGTCCCAACCATGCTTAATGAAGTTTCCAATCTATGCATATGTCTATGATGTTAATGGTTGGAAGTTGTCGGGATTTTTAATTTCGATTAGAAATACTGGATCCACCCCTTGATGATGTATTCAGATAAGGTCAAAGATTTTTGCACCAGAAATAAAAAACTTTATCAAGTTGTGAAATTCACATTTGAGAGTTTAAGAAGTTTAAATGTTTTGCTGGATTTTCCAGCTGTAATTAGATCATTGAATCCTTTGGAGGGCGTCTGGCTCCCACTGTTCCCGTCCTCCCCGTGCCTACACGCAAGAGTGATGCTTTGTTTAGAGCTAGAGAGCCATCCCATTTTACGGCTTATAAAGATATGAATGATATTTCAATTGAGCAGGAAACTCCTCATTAGAATCAATATGAAGCAGATGTTAGAGGGGTCTCTTCTGAAATTGCATGGTTGATTGTCTGCTGAAGATAATATGATAGGTTTCACAATCTCTCTTTTAAAAAGAGTAAGTTCCTGGCAGATCGTGACGTATACCATACGACATGCGAAGAAGGGCCATGGCATGCTACATTGCTAATACCACTGAATCAATATATGATAGTCAGGACTTCATGTTATATTTCAATGTCGTCGAATCCCCAGGAAATTTTATTGGACAGCCTGGAAATATTATCGGAAAGAAATGCAAAGCCAAAATCAAAATTTAAGGATATGCTGGAGTACAGAGTTTCGGTGCCTTAAAACCAAAGAGAATAAACCTATTTACTGAATACCCAGAAGAGTTCAAGTAGTGAAAATGGTCCATCAATTCATTGAAGAAACCTATTAAAAAAGATAAATCTTATAGTGATGTCAAATCATCCTGTTTTGTTTACCCTAACAGAAGAGTACGCTGCTTAACTACTCAGAAATAAGGATATTACAGGCTGTTGTCATTAACAGTGTTTCTTTGTTACTCAATTATCCCATGTTATAGGGTGTCAGGATAGCTCAATGGTAAGATTCTTGCGCATAGCTCCTATGGTCAGTGGTTCGAATCCACCCTCAGCTTAACTTTCACTTAGAGCGTGGAGAGTCGCCAGCTCTCTGTAATCCCAGGCGTAGGAATCACGAGGTGTGGTCAAATCGAGAGGAAGGACCTGGACACTGCTCGATAAGCAAAAAGCTTCTCAGTGTCCAAATTTCTACCTTTGACATCTAGGTAGAATCATGCGTATAAAAAAGATATGTTATAAATTGAATAGGTCCGAGGGAAGTCACTGTATGGATACTCTAAGATGAAGATATGAGGCGTTGTCATCTTTGTCCTTATCACGCTGTCATGACAATTAAAACTGTAATTTTTAAACATAAAGGTTGCTTTTGGTTGACACAAACTCTTTCTTGCTCTCTCCCGTAGGATGTCGATGAACAACTTTGTCTGGACTATCCAAAGTTATATGTACCTGGGCAAAAGAATATTCTTTTCAACAAGAAATCATTTTTGCTGAAGCTCTTCCACGGTATAGTCACATCGGCGCTGTTGTATTTCCTTCCACATGGCGTGTTCCATAGGGCAACATCACCAGATGGCCTAGATATTGGAGATATGGAGTTCTTTTCCACTGTTGTTGCTTGCTGTTTGGTTATTACGGTGAATCTTCAGGTCAGTCAGCCTTCATACCTCTGTGTACGTTTCATGGTCAGTTACGGTCTCAATATGCCCAGGCGTTTGCACCTCTCTTATCAAAGAACCATAGGCAAGTGGTAGAATGCTCACTTTGTTTGCGACAGACTGATGCTCGATTTGCTGCTTGTGTCCTACCAAAAGTACTATAAAAATGGCGAACATAACAATGGCAAATACTATAAAAAGGACGAATGCTGCTTCCCTGCATATCATTCAATATTTTCGGAGGATTTCGGACGTTAAACACTCATTGCAATCATTTTGAGTACACTAACAGAGGAAATGAAAACTGAGACTTCAATTCTACGATCAAAGACTTTCTGCAAATATTTTAACTTTGACTTATAACATTTTCTGTTCTTAAGGTATATTGTTATTTTCTCTTGTAATTTGTGTATCTTTTAGACAGGTCGTTGCTTGATAACAGCACATTGTTTCCGAGAGCAAATTTAGCCTGTACGGAATCATTATTAACATTCGGCCAGTCCCCCACAGTAGCATTGACTGTGGCTGCGCAAATGCAGTCCTTACACAATCACGTGGTGAATTGGCTATGTTCGTATCTATTCCTTCTATAAATGGGGGAGGGGGGGGGGTAAACAGGAGGCTGCTAAACATGAAACTGCATGGAAAATTGACTATAGGAGATAGAATGAAAATGTTCCTAGTTGAATCCTATGAGAATTCAGAAGGATACTGTAAAGTTGATGGATTTGTTGTTTGACTCCTATCCGTCTGCAAGCCATTATTCACACACGGTTTTTCTTCACAGATCAGTTTGGACACCCAATATTGGACGTGGATAAACCATTTCGTAATATGGGGCAGCATCGCGTTTTATTTCATATTCAGTTTCACCCTGTATTCCCCCGCTTTCTACAGTTTAGCTGTTGGGGGCGTTGGGTACGTCGGGATGGCAGTGAATGTGTTTGGATCGGGGATTTTTTGGCTCACCCTCCTGATCTCGGCGTCAGCTTGTCTTCTGCCCGTTGTCGGGTACAGATGGATGAAAATGAAGTTCCAACCGACGCTGTCAGACCTCATCAGGAAAGGTGACTGGAAACAGAGGCGGCACCACGCCGAGTCGTTGGTAATGTATTTGTTTACGAGACGGTTTCTCGATGCCTTCTTCACCCTAATGTGTTTATTGTGAACCGTAAAGAACATCGGTAACGTATCTCCTGTCTCTCAGACCCCGTAGACTTAGTTAATAGGCACGGCCTTCAATTCAATTCCAAGGGAGCAAGTTTCCCCGTTAGCATTTATCAGGCCTCGTGAATGAAACTGAGTGTTGGATCCATCCGATCATCAGTTTTCAATTGTTTGTGATGCCTTATTTGGCGTTGCCGCATTTTTTGTTTTCCTTTTGGTGCTTCTGTAAGGTTACGCTAAAGTATCCTAACAGCTAAAACTGCGGCTACCAATCTGGCACCTTCAAAGCTCTTTTCTTGTGGGACGCGTGAGACAGGACGACTCCGTCTGACACTCATCAGAGTACAACGCTTGGATAATGACCGCAATGACACTATCAAAGCTATAAAACGTATGCCATGCTTGGATTTCCATAGTGTCACAGTGAGCCGTTGGTTTTCAAATTTGTTGATCTACATCTGGGCATACGTGTCATGGTCTAGGTTTGTATTGGTGCCCTTGGCATCCCAAACAGAGCCTTACTCTTATAACGATGATGGTTGCACCCACTTCCGTGACTCTAATCATAACATTCTACTCAGCCCTTGTGCCCTTTATTTAGGTGTCTTTGCGTCGCAGTCGTGCCAGTTTGCGGTCAAGAAGAAGCGCGAAAAGGTCTGGTTACGCCTTCTCTCATCAATCCGGTTTCGGTGACTTGATTATGTCTGGCAAGTGGCTACCGTCCTTAAAGTTCAGGAATTCCAAAGCATACGATGTAGCAGGCTCAAGTACACGGACTTCAGTAGTACCCAAGACATAGAAATCCGCCTCGTTTTATATTTTTCTCTGCCGGTTATAAGATGTGGATAGTGTATAAGTGGTGGATTTATGTGACATTGGCCCAAGTGACTTCCAGTTGGTCATGGCGATTGGATATTCTGGGTACAGAAGATGATACGATTTTGTCAGGATTCAATGGCTGGCACGGAGCGGTTCTCTGAGTTCATCGTCAGAATGGAAATTTGGAAACTTGTAGGAATAAACAAAGGACTTTTTAAGACAAAGTTGGCTGAAATTTTAGTCTAGAAAACGCCAAAGATACATCGATTTCCTCCTCTACTATACTAATTTTCGGTAATTCGCCTAGTTTATCATTCACACGGTGTAGTTGATAATTCAAAACTATTTCGAAATGGAAGTAGCCAGTGCACGTTAATACGCTTTTGTATCTACCATCCTCGTAATCATTCGTAATTTAATTGTTACTGCATCGATGGATCGCAGTGCAAGCAAGCAAGAAATTCTGGTTCACTTCATTTCCTCTCAAAACGAGGTGTTAACTTTCGCATTAAAACCGTCAATGTATTTACATCATTGAATGCATAACGGTGAGTAGGATAAACTAGTTTAGCCTCATGTTTTGGCCTTCGTGATCATATCTTGTGGGCTGGTGGCTCAGCCTGTAGATTATTCTCCGGGAATCCCAAGGCTCTATGTTCGATACCAGTTCTCACCAATTCAGCGTACTAGAAGCACCTTTAGGTGACTCTGCATTTAGTATGAAATCGTCTTTGAGCTGATAATAGGTAGGATGGTTCGCCTCTGTCAAAAGGACTTCCCTAAAATATTGAACTCGGCAAGAGGAAAGACTTGTTCCCGTTTGGCATATATTTGGCCTCTTTGAACGATTGATTTGTTTAATTCTTGATGTGATTTTTTGCCAAAATTCTAACCTAAACAAAAAGAATTTTAAAGCAGCGTTACTTGCTTGTGGTTTTAACCTGCTTCTGGAAGCCAAAGATGAGCCAATGTCCAAGGGCTCTTTCAGTCGTTATTCATTCTGGAATTTTTTAATGGTCCTTTTTGCACTAGGGCCCTAAGTTGAAGTTTTAAAAATCGAGTTTCTTGCTCATTGCCATTTTGAGAATGTCAAATATCAACGCTGATCACATGTCAGAAGGAGACGTTCGTTGGTAGCGAGAGTGTTGCCACTAGCAGAGCAATCGAAAAGAGCGTTAGGGGCACCTTGCTAGAATGGTAGACACTCTGAGGGACGGCCTTGTGTACATCATGTAGGCTGGACAGCTCCTACCCTCGCCCCACTTCAAGCCTCAACTTTACGCCAGGTAAACCTTTGATACTGAGTGGACGCAGTTTATACAGAAATATAAACAAGCTTGCGTCGCGCCTGGAGCTTCACCTAATTAGGCATCTGCCCTAACCACTTTATCGGCTATTTGAATGCGCAGAAAATTTCTCTATGCAAATTAATTACTTTCTAACCATACGCGTTGCAAAAAACCAGTTAACCTGTAACATATAAGACTGTGTAGGTAAGCACATGCAGGAAGCACACTCTGTTTTATATCTCTTGAGGTCGATCGAGACTGGCTGTTGTTGCAAAAGATTGACTATATCGTGTGGAAATATATGTTATATAGTCACATATCGTTTTGCATCTCATTGGTTCTCAATTCGTTCCAGGAATATTTTTCGTAATAAATGCATACAGTAACCAAAGCCGCCTGCACAATCGTGTGATTGTATCAGTATTTCCTATTTCCTTGTCGCCTTTATGGGCATTCCAGTTTTGACCAACGAGGAATCAGAACCCGTTTTTCTGAACCGCTGCTTGTCCGTGATGTGTAGCCAAGCGTACCTACAAGTCACGTCGCAGCCCGTTCTTAGCGGCCCTGGCTTTTGCACCGCAATAATCTCTTTGCTATTGATTTCTTAACGTAAAAATCTGATGCTTAATAGTGAAAACAATTATGATGTAAAGTCAAGAGATGATTTAATATTATGTTTCATGACTTAAGAGAGGAAACTGCGTCTGTTTCCTACTTCGTCTCTTTCATCAAATCAAGGATTGATTAACACAAAATTTTTTTTTCGTCAGTAATCGATCGTAAAGTCTGTATCATTCCTTTCCACGTAAGCCATCAAAAGATGCGGAGACATACTTTTGCGGCATGCGTAACTGCAACGGTATGCGCTCTCGCATCTTGGTATCATTCCCTTCCACGTAAGCCATCAAAAGATGCGGATGTACACGCATCTTATGCTTTCAGCCTCAGAAAGGGTTGTTACCACTTGTGTTGGGTACGCACTCGGTTCGGCTAGTCCGGGGGTCGGCGACCTGCGGCTCTTTAGCGCCGCCCTAGCGGCTTCTTGGAGCTTTTTTTAAACATGTTTGAAAATGGGAAAAATATAGCTAGTATAGATACATGCAGCATGTGTTGCCTTCATTATAAGGCTTACAAAATGCTTTTGATTTTTGGCGGCTCCAGACTTGTTTTTTTGGTCCAATATGGCTCTCTCGACATTTTGGATTGCTGACTCCTAGGTTAGTCCCAACCCAGGTCCAAAGCCACTCACGCATGCTACTCCATGCAAGTCACTCAACGTAAATGGTATCTTTCCATTTCTTACACGTGTTGTGGGCTTGTGAACTGCCCCATCCAGTATTGACATGCTTTGTGTATTCCCATCCAGTGTTTCCTATAATTCTAGGGCTGCATATCATTTAGAACACGAAATAACGACCCAGGCTCACCAGAACACCGCCAAAAAGTTACATATGCTTGCATTAAGCAAATAATCAATTATAGACCGTCATTCAATGCTATCTCAGTGTAATTTAACGGCATGAAGTGAATCAAGGTTGAATCTTATCCAAATAGTACCCAACCTTTGCATCGAGAATGACAAAGGGATTATTGCGATACAGCTACTTCGTGGGGACAGCTGTCCAGAAAATGTGTCGAGGAAATGCATTGCCACTTCAGATAGTATAATGATGCATCGACATGAATTTATAGACTAAAACTATTATGCTTACTCAGTATAGCAAACAGCACTAGAGTATTGGAATGGCGTTTTAACTTCATTCCAGTGTGAACGTGATCTGCAATTGACAACTAAACATCACGGGGAGTTAAGAGTTGACTTCATTCCGGCAGATTACCAATAAATTCCATTTGACGGAAAACATATTTTTTGCGTCCACTCATTCTTCATTAATACGATTGTGCAGTTAATAGCTTTTACTTGTATGACGTCATGTACGATAACCAATATCAGCCCTATCGCCATGCCTTTTACCAATTTAGGCAGAGGAGACCTGTAAAATGCACTCAATACCAGCGTAATTCTTTACCGTAATAGTCCTCGAATTTCTGATATATCGATCGTAACCGCCTCCCACGCCAAATTCTTGCTCAATGACTTGTCGGGATGTAGTTATGACAACTGGTGGCCGCACGACTATAGCAACATCAGTCGTGCAAAGGCGGCTGTAATCAGCAAGCAGTTATTATTACTGTAGTCCTCTTCCGGGGACTTGGTGGGATCTCATACTGGCCTGACTTATCTACCTATGATACAGTTGCTTTAACTAGATGTACCTCCTCGTGTCCCCCGGTGAAAGTTATCTCTTTCTCTCTATTTTAGCGACCATGCCCGACCGCTGAGATCAACTAGGCTTTTTGTCTGTATAATTTAAGGAAAGTCGCTAGTCAAAGCTCACGATAGAGATCTTTCCCCTTTGTGATATCTTCATATAGTAGAGCTATTGCTAGGAGGCGATTCTAAATCAAAAACGAATTCGGCCCCTTCGCTTTCTTTCGCCACTTAAAAAATTTACACTCTCATCATACAAGTTTTCGATGATTATTGTTCCTAGTGGAGTGGCTAATTGTGCGATGAGATCCTTCCGACAGCAATGTGTCCAAAGGAAAGGAGGCCACTAGCCTACATATTTATAATTAGGACGCTTGTACAAGGAAATTCACGTAGAAACCGAGTGTATACAACAAAAGTTTTTATTTTTCTATGCACATTAGCGCTAAAATATTGCAACCAGAACCCAGTTAAGAGCAGGTTTGTGAGGTCTGGGTCTAGAATTTCTCTGCCCGCAACTTTTTCAAGGGCTTTGATCAGTCGGAATTGGTGGCGTCCCCCTGCATGAGAACGATCGCGACTCTCTTTGGGAAATAATGCCCTGCCTCGGTGAGGCATTCTGGGATAGTAGCGACAGTAAAGAGTAGCGGTGCCTTTCTTGAACAGGAAGTTACACAAAAGGCATCAAGTATTGCTACCTTATTTTTTCAAAACGTAGTCTCATTAATGCAAAAGAAAGATCAGTTCAAAGGAAAACTACGGGCAAGGGATTTCAATCTAAAAAAGAGAATTAAAGATGACACCAGTATGGCTGAAAATGAAAGTTCCGTGGCACGCTCTCGATGTATTTCGGCGAAAATAACGAGTTTCAAATCAGATTGAATTCTCTCATTTCATAAACAGGAGAACGATGAGCTATTGCGAACCAGGACGTAGCCGATATTAAATTATGGGCAGTCCTTTTTTGGCAATGTAGTTTGTATATCGATTCATCGTTCAATCCCACGCCAAGCATTACCTAATGGCTCCTCTTGTCACGGGGGATTTGCACATGCCGTCGGGCACCCTCAGACGCAGGATACAGGCATTGAGACAGCCTTATGGTACCCCCTAGCTTCACCAAAACCAAGTCTTGAGTGGCTGTTCACTTTATCTCAATTTGCATTATCTTAATTTGCAAACAAACCTCATATCAAATTTCAGGCGTTAGTCATTCAGTGTTTATGTAGTTCTGTGAGTGGAGTTGCAGTCTTGGAGCCCGGAACTGGTCCGTACCGATACCTGCCAAGACTACAAGCTTGTAAAAGGAGAAATGTGACCAGTGCATCTGGCTCAGTTTTTGTTCTTTTAGAGATTCACGTTTTTAATTTCTGTGCCAACTTCCTAGAGGGATCAACTTCAAGATGGCGGGCAGTGGCCAAAAGGTCACCGGTGAGTGAAACTCATTACATTACCACCATTATGACAATTTTAACTTTTTCATGCTAGAAGTATCTTTATATATACCTCTCAGACATCAGCCTCTCACTATTTAACCATATTTGATTTTAAATTATCACCGTTGCTTTCAGTAATCTGGGACGGTTTAAACCAACAGGCAAAGTGCAGTAGATATTTCCTTATAACACCTTATATCGTAGGAATTTTTAAGGATATCATTGTTGAAACTTCGCGTGATAGGTGTATCTAACTTGAGTGCCTTTTCATAATGGACTTCATTATGTGACCAGTCCTTTGTCGATCCACTGGTGAGGTTCCTTCTTGGAAGTCGACGTATGAATATTAGCCATAGAAAAGCCAAGGTTTCAGAGTGTATTTTCCGTCCCATCACATTATCATCCATGCATTAAATTTTTTAAATGT
Organism: Pseudorhiza aurosa; assembly: GCA_964026355.1. Lineage (NCBI taxonomy): Eukaryota > Metazoa > Cnidaria > Scyphozoa > Rhizostomeae > Lychnorhizidae > Pseudorhiza > Pseudorhiza aurosa. The sequence continues at coordinate 5,303,896 of OZ032122.1, forward strand.
ATCTTCATTAGCCAAGTCCCCTTGCTAACACATCTGTGGCTGAGTGTCTGAGTGCTTTCTGTTTGCGGGTATAAGGGATCCCTGTCAGGCCACACTGAAGACTCTAATACCGGTACATGCTGCTTCCTCGCTGAGTATGTAGAACTTAGTTGAAGATGAATTGAATTTGAATGCACAGTGCTAAAAGGTGGCTAACATCTCACTGTTGCATTCGCAATGATTGCGCAGCTGTCTGGGGCAACGGCCACACAGTTGTACGTAACGGGACAGAGAGGTGTGGCGCCCAAATGTTGAGGGAAGCAACTTTCCCAACTAAAGTTCAATTTCCTTTCAAATTAAGGAGAGTAACACGGGGCTGGTCCATCATCTATTGACAGAGCCTGGTATATCATGTTCAGAATGGCAACCAACTCTCACTTAAGAAATGTTATCCTGCAAGCTGGTATCCCTTCGAGCCTGTGCATTATCGCAAAGGCGTCGAGCAACGAATGCATTTTTGTGAGCATGTGTTAAGCAACTGATCAAATAGTCCTAAGAGCTCTTTTCATGTATGCCAAATGTATTTTGAAGTTATGTTTGTGTTGCGACCGGTAAATCAACAAACTTATCTTTAATGAACATTTGCGTTTCAAAATGGACTCAAGGCCTAGCTGAATATGCGAGGATAAAACTGTGGCTTATTTAGCATCTTAAGAATTATTCTTTTGACGAAGCCCCCGCATTTCTGCGGCATGCTAGTCATTCGAAAAGGGGTGTAGGAATTAGACCCGTTTAATACTACTAGGGTTTCCCAGAAGAAAAGTTAAGTAGAGTTAACAGCAAGCCATCTAGTGGACGGTGACTAGCTAAATTTCAACGAACAATCACCCATTCATTCTTGCTCTATGGAGACCTGGCCACTGGCCATTCCTCATATACCAATGATATCATTTGATTACAAAAATCTCAAAATCAACATTGCTTACCAGCAATTGTTGTTCCGTTACAATGGGGGGTGGTACATGCTGCGAAAATACTCGCCTACAACCACCTGTTAATCGTAAAGCGATACCAACAACGCATACCCTTTATTTAAACAAATACCCTCTTTCTATAGAAGATATAATTAGTAGAGTAGTTCATTAATTTACCAAGAAATCTGGCGTTATTAAAATGTTTTGTTTGCAATGGAGTATGAATGCTTTCAACACTTAAAGAATATGGCCATTGATTTATCTTGGTCAAATTGAATTTTTGAACAAGCAAGAAAGAATAGGAAGTGGCCTATTAAGTCGTCAATTTTTCAAAAATTTCTATCTTCATATAAAACCTTGTGGTGACGTGTTCGCTTTCGTTACATATCAAGAGTTGATTGTCGTGCTTCGAGAGTGAGACATGTAAATGAGCTATAAATCTTACTAATAGAGCAAATCGTTTAACATATCGAATTGTATTCCATCACCATGCAAATTCATAAAAATATTTCCTTCTGCTAAACGACTGTAGAAAAAGTTTATGAGCAGGAAGGTATGACGTCACGCAGGCGTGTTCCAATCAAGACTGCAACAGCACGCCGCCATTTATTGAGCTGTGAAAGGCAAGTTGGAGTGACTGATCGGGCTAAGATGAACATATTTGTGTACTAGTTGTTATTTGCACAAATTTTGCCTCATATTTTCTGCAAATTAGGTCGCTCTTTTTCTCAAGCTTTACCGATCACCACAGAAATGAGTTCTGGACAAGGACATGCAAAACACAATGTCGGTGGTGCGTATTTAGGCCATGTTACTTTGCAGTAAATTTATTTATTTTTTACGTGCATTTTTCGTGGGATTATCCTTTGTGATCTATGCACCGTTATTTTTTCTTGAACACAGATACTGAAACATGGGAAAGAATGTCAGCAGAGGAGATGGACGAGCGGAGAAAGGAACAAGTTGCCTACGAGTATCTTTGCCATCTAGAGGAAGCAAAGTTGTAAGTTATTCAACAATATTGGAAAGTGGATCAAGTCCACGTCCGAGTAATCCCTGTTTCTAAATGCACCGCTAGTCTCGTTCAAATTTGAAATGAATCAAAAGTTTAGAATTGATATTTTATTGAAAACCCTGCAAAGTAATCCCTTAGATGACCGATCGCGCTACGTGAGCATAGAAATCGAATTGAGAAAGTCGTTCACATTTTTTTTACTTGTGTATGTGCTACATTCAGAATCACATCGCTTTATTTCGATTCTCGTGTTGTTGGCAGAATTAAGAATTTTTACGATCCCACTTTCAGTTGAATTCTCTTGTTTTTGTGGGATAGCAGGTTTGAGTAACTGTATAAACTTGTATTATTGCTGCTACAGACGTGTTTCTTCGGCTATCCGGAATTTGCGGAATTTCTCGCGATGGTAACTGATGAACCATTATTCATACGTTATGTTGATCATTTTTCTCTCTCAGTATTTCATAGCACTTGGTTTCAACTCTTGTTTACCTCTAGGTGGCTGGAGGCCTGCTTAAAAGAGGAACTCCCTGCAACAACTGAGCTTGAGGAAAGCTTCACAAATGGAGTCACCCTTGCGAAACTTGCCAATTTCTTTGCACCGAAAGTTGTGCCCTTGAGAAAGATCTACGACAAAGACCTAAGGAGATACGAGGTGTGTCATGCTTAATTGTTAGTCTTACATTTTCGCAATTTTCAAAACAGTGGGTAGATTATGTGATGGGTTTTAGTTCGCCTTCGCTGAGTATCATTGAACCGTATCAGTGGGCGGGTTACTGACAAGGTGCCAAAGTTAAACTGAATCTTCAAAGCCTATTACAGTATTTATCAGACTTAAAGGAAAAGTTGACAGTTTACATTGGCTGTAATGATGATGCATTAATTCAACACTAATATTTCAGGGCCAGATGTAATCAACAGCTCAGTAAATTGCAAATCAAAGTATTTAGATAAGTTTTATCAGTCTGATAATGAGATAGAGAAGCCCCCAAAAAGATTTCTACCAACTTGAACAAGAAATCTACCAAATCTGCTCTTTGCTGGCAGAAAATTTCATTAAAATTGGCACTGCTCCAGCATGGAAATACAGATCACAACAATGTCTTGATAGCAGTCTAAACATTGCTTTGAGAAGCTAGTCAATAAAGATTTTCAAAAATATCAATGCAGAGGGAATTATCAAAGAAGTCATTGATTGATCCAAATTTAAAGGGTGTGGTGAAAAGAGGATGATGATTGTGGGCAACTTCCTTTGCCAACAACCCAGTTAATTGTTAATCCATTCACCACACAGTTCCCATGATTAATAGTGATGTACTTGTAAATTTTGTCCCTTGTTTATTCGAAACCATGTCTGAGCTTAAAGCCAATAGTTTACAAAAGGTAGATCTACATTGTCTCTGTAAGATCAGCAAAGTTAAAGATTGCTGGAGTGAGATCTTGCAGAATGACAGAATCAGAAACATTGTTTTCGTGCCAGAAAGTCAATTTGATGTTTAATGGTTCATTTGACATTGGACATAAATGTTCATCATCCCCATCACAAATGTCTCTACCTTGCTCTGTCAACTAGGCTTGATCAATTGTAAATGCCAGGAGGGTTACTTTCCATATTTTCTTCCAACTTTTTGACATGTTGTAGGTTGTCAGATTTTGGTTGAAATCATCATTCACCTCTTTCCCCTTGTAGCTTTGATTTCTCTTGGAATACTCAAGTTTTGGACTCTTAAGGACCACTACTTCTCTGGATATTATATTTTAATTTGTTCTTAGCAATTTACCACACAATTTAAATCAATGTTTTTGATGGCATCATTTAAGGTGCTTTCCAAGATCTCTCTCCTTCCCAAGTTGAATCAAAAGTTGTTCCTTTTGCATGAGTCGTAGTCACATAGTCATATGATGAAGAAAGAGTCGTAAAAGATAACTGATATTGTAGTTGCTGCTAAGTTGGGAGTGAATTAATAGACAAAATAATCTCATGTATTCACTGGCTGTCTTTAAAAGCCAGATCCAGTCAGATTTGTCTTGTGATTTTCATGTAATTTAATTTTTTCTTTGACATCTTCCCATTTTGTATGATTTTGTGAAGGAATTGCTTAGAAATTTTACAATGGGTATTTAATTAAATCAAGAAAAAATGGCAAGGTTTCCATATCTTTGATCCATTGATAGAATCTTTAGAATATGCCGTTGTACATTCACACATAATCCTCATTTCACCTGATGCTGCTGTATGGTTGTATAGGAAAATACTATAAAATATTTAATCAATGGATAGTGAAACGTGGAACTGCTTGCCATACTTTTCCTGAAAACATAGCTGTAGTAATAAACAAGACATATTTCCTGTTATCAAAGTTAAGACTTGTTTACTTTGATTAAGGAAGCTCTTGTTACAAGTTTGATTGTCAAATTTAGGCCAAAGTCCAACTGAGTTGATGTTGTAAATATAGTTGCTGTAACATGAGAGTTTTACCAGTAAAATACTTTCAAACCAGACAGGTGGAAAAATATTGAAATTATCCAAAAAATATAGTAACTATTGGTGCAACATCTTGTTGAAATTACATGCAATGAAATATTTAGCCAATGTAGTTATGATTTAGATTTTTTCATCTTGAAGGAAAAAGGTCTACATTTCAAACATACTGACAATATAAACTACCTTCTGAGAGCTATGGAAAAGATCGGCCTACCAAAGGTGAGATTTTTTCATTTTCTAACTAAAACTTTAATGAAAATTGTTGCTATGAGGCCACTTTGTGGTTTGTTACAAACCTGGACCAAATTGCCTGACTCGTGTTCCATTGTCAACCCTAGTTCCAGGGTGCACTTTTTGGTAGCCTCACAAAGACTATCACTACAACATATTTACGCTTGGTTTCTGATACAGACACTGGCTGATTAAGCAGGGATGCAAGAACTGCCTGTTAGATTTACTGCATGTGTATTTATTTTTGTGTTTACAAATAGAATTGGTGTTGGCATAGTTAGTAGAGATTCATTTGTAGAGGGTGGTGTTTTTGATAAGGTTTTATGTGCAGTTGAAAATTGAAGTACGTTTGGTACTCCAGTATGACTTACTGGGAGTGCCTTGCAAGAGAGATAATATACTTAGCAATAGCATTGTAAGGTAAAGGAGCCGGTTTCTTTCCTCAGCACATTTTGCATACAGCTTTGTGCTGGGTATCCATTTACTGCTGGATGGGAAGATTGAGAGCCCAAACCTGTGACTTCTAGCCTAGTATATATTTGCTTCAGTCACTATGCAAGCCACTATCTCAGGACCTTTTCTTTGACATAAAAATGTGCGCAATTTTGGAATGGTTTCTGCATCTTGAAGAAGCCAAAGAAGATATTCCTAGGTTTAGTATGTTTGTTTGAGGTGTTGGGCTGCCTTCATTTCATGGCATTTTGCCCTAAGAGCTGCAATTTTTGTCATCCAGTGGAAGTTGAAAATGTAGACTGGGAAAACTGAAGTGTGTAATGTTTTTCAATATCAGGAATATTGTATTTGTATCCCAGCATGAACTTACATCCAGATACAGCTACCTTTCCCTTGAACCTGTCACAATACCTACAGTTGTAATGGTAGACCTAGATATTCTGATGGCAGTAATGTGGACTTAAGCACAATGCTAATGTATGGAAATGATCTATGCAAGGAGGAAAACTCTTGCAAAGACCTTAAGGTCATCTGAGAGGAAGCTATGTCAAGCCTATCACTTTTCCACAAAGCCCTATGCTGTGGTTATCCTTTTGAAATAGGATCCTTGCTGGGTGTCACCCTTTGTCCTCAATATCAAGTTGATATATCAAGCTACTATGAGGGGAAGTCCCTGAACATTCTCAACATGATCTTGTGGGTAATTTGGCATTGAAACGTACATGTTCAGTTTGTTAGCACAGATGGCCTACTGTGAATACCGAGCCAACTGTTATCTCGCTGTTAGGACTTGCAATCTATAAACAACACAGCAGGTTCTTTCTCATTACCTTATTTGGAACTGCCCACCCTAGTTCTGCTTCTCCACCCAATATCGTATTTTCATTATATGCATGATATCCAACCACAGGTTGCATCAAGATTTAATGCACTGTAGTCGGGTCATTTCAAGGTTACTGTAAAAACTAGTAAGTTGTCAGATGATGACGACTTGTCCAACGGATTAGCCTTCGCTGTTGATGTCGTCCACCCGTTCTCAATCAACACTTGTGAGCAGTTCTTCTTTGTAAGGACGACGAGTAGAAATCCCATCAGGGACTTGGGCGACCCCACACCCCTTGTTATCCAGTCCATGTATAGAATTCCCCTGAGTTGTTGGATATTGTCCCTTGCGATGATTGACTAATTTTAGTAAACTACCCCCAACCCGCAGCCGACAAGCGTGGTCTGACATTGTCAATCCTTCTCCTACATGCATCTCCTAACTCTGACACTCAGGATTAGAATTTCTTCCGCTTATTTAAAGAACATGTTCAGAAAGTCCAGGGGCTCTTGAGAGAGTGAACATGGGCTCCGTGTAGGCCACCATGGCCTTTCCTCAACATAACTCACTAGAAAATGCTTGATTGTCGGCTATCGCACATCAACGGTAGCTAAATATACTAGTTAACTAGTTTCTTGAAAGATGATTTCACAGCATTCTTCTGGGTTGGTCTTTATAGAGTTGCGGTCATTCCTTCGTGCAAGAGTCATTCTCGTACTTTCTGCCCAGCGCCTGAAGGTAGTTTTTCTGACACTAAAAACTGTGCTTATCTTAACCCTTCCACTCGATGTAACCACGCCTCGTGATTCATACGCCCGAAAGGACGGAAAGCTAGGAACTCTCGTCACACTTATGTGAAAGCACATCCCGAATTGGAGGACCTCGAATCATTTGGCCAAGGTTGTCTGTTTGCATATCTCGAATTTGCAAACTTCTCCTAGAGATATCCTCGCACCAAAAGAAATATTCCAAGGAATCAGGAGTAACCGCCCACCATGTAAACATTATTTCAAGAAGGTTTTCTAGTCATGACTCAGGACAAATTGTTTCGTCTTAGAAGCCCAGAGCATTGTATTTTTCGGAAGGGCATACTACAGTATTGATTGTCCTTAAAGCTTTGTATTGATTGATGGCCTAATGTGTGACTTGTGCAATTAAGTGCTTAATCCGGACGTGTTTACTTATATTGTGAACAGCAATAGTTCATCCAACGATCGACCGCCCGTCTTCCTTGTTAACTATTCTAGAAGTATATGCCATTTAGTGGTCTTGTATGTTTGTGAGCATTTTCTCGATACAAATCTGCTAGTCTTGTGGCTTCTAGACTGATGTCATTACTGGAGGGAAAAAGTCGAAAAATCAATTCAGATAGAGAAGCGGGATTTTCATCAACAATTAGCAATGCCTCTTTCTCTTTTGAGGTTGCCAGCAGTGCTTTTATCAATCTATGTGTATCACTTTTCGGTTTGAATGATCTTTAGACCTGAAACCACATTGTAAGAGACAGGGAACCTTAAACCTGTAAAATTGTCCGATGTTTTGCAGCCCGCCGACATAGGTCACAGTGGCCTGAAACAACAGTTCATGCCCAATGTCAATGCTGTAGACAAAGTCAAAGGCTATTCAATTAGCGACCACTGTTCTTAAGCGCGAGTTCACACGACCCCGTGCATCCATCTTTGTTTGACGAAAACGCTAGGAATTTTTTGATATTTTAAAGTTTTCTATGAAAGTTGTCCAGAAGTAGAGAAAATCAGTGATTGATCTGGAACTGTTAGATATATCACGCATCATCAAGAACCCAGGCGAAAGATAAGGCGCTTGGTGCAATATTTTCTCACGCAGATACTAGAGGTTGTGAAATTCTCTCACAACGAATCGCCTTATTTGTAAATAAATACATCTATATATGAAGAATACAGATCGGTCTCAAATCAGCGCTTGTTTGCGTTACAAGTAACGATATCGGGCGTATGATATTTCTATTTCTAAATACCTTGTGTAATCGTTGGCTTCAGGTATACCGCTAAAGCTGTCAAATTTCTCAGGTTGATGTTCTTGTTTGTCTAAACCGATTGTCTGGTTCAGCTGCACCGTGTTGTGTCGTGGCTGCACACGGGGTCTGTTCCCTCAACTTCAAGGATACATGTTAGATATTTGCTGCTTTTTTGGATGTTTTCAGCACCCCAATGATTATAATGATAATGATAATAATAATAATTGCAATGTCTACACAGGGTAACCTCTTCAACACAGAAAGTGCTGATGGCCCTGTATCTGAAACTATGATATATTACGATGAATAACAAAGAAATGTAATGATTAGCCAAAGCTGTTCACAATTACAAGCATAATTTAATTTCTATTTGAATTTCTATATTTGAAGAAGATTTGACGACCTATTGATCCTTTGGCGAGTGGTTTGAAGCCACCTTCCACTGAACTCACACTCAGAATGAATAGAGTCGTTCGTTCTCTGTAATTCTAGGCGTAGCACGAGGTGTAGGCACATCGAGAGGAGGTCCTGGTCACTGCTCGATAAAGAAATGCTTCTCAATGCCCACAATCTACCTTTGGATTGTGGGTAGAAATAGGGAAACCTTATAACGAGCCTTGGCAACACTTGTGGTTGTTGTTTGCTCACTTCACGTGACCCGTCCCTTTCAAACAGTTTCACAGTTTCCCAGTTTCCCTCCAGAAAATCACGCTCCCTTCCTTTATGCTATGATGATGCCATGTGAATTTGCGTAGCCCGATGTATAAAATGACGCATCAGCTGTTTACAGAGACATCCTGTTTTCCGAGATCACATAAAGGCTTCAGTCCAAAGTTTCTCATCACGGGGTCGTAGTCATTGCTAATCTAACAATGTGCTGTTTTGATTGAGTAGTCTGAGCTTTGCTTGCTGAACCAGCGGATTAGCAACGATATTTGCTGATAAGCCGGCCACTATCTTCACTGTTACGTTAATCGCTGCCAATTTCCGGCACGTTTAATCATGACCAAGAACTCTTCTTAAACCTGCTTTATCCCGCAAACTTCATGCTTTATGAGGAGCGTTGTTCATTTGTATATCGAATAGCACGATTTTCAGAATAGCCTCTGTTAGATATAATGATCGCAGTTGCTGTTAATTTCTTGCAAAAGTGGTGGGTAACATCCCAGCTCATCAGCTTGATTCTGTAGTCTTAAATTTCGTTTGTTAGAGTGGTAATTGTCCGTACTGTTCCTGTAAGATTAGTTTCAGTACAATACTGCCGCCAGTTTAAGAATGGCAAGAAAGTCTATAAGTTTAGGAAAGGCTTATGCAGTGCACGGTTCTAATGAAGGGAGGCGAAGGGTGCGGAAATTGCCATGATAAGCTGTATGTTCTCAGCTCTGTCTAATACTTAGATGGTGAAAGTACTTGTTATCAAAGGGAATCATTGTTACTGGGTCCCTGTTGGTGAGCAGGAATCTTTGAAATCGATTTATAACAACAACCAGAACGACGCCACCAACAGCAAGACGTTGCCAACATGGTGGCATGTACCATTGTTCATATTCCTCCCTCGAGTGGCATTTGATGCCTCGCCCTCTTTTGCCATGCTATTTTCTGTTCAAAATCGTGCTAATATTTTACAATCAAAGGCTCCCAGGCCTGAAACTATCATTTGATGACGATTCAATACCTTTGGAGTATCATGAAAAGGTGTTTGTGTTCAATGCCCCGAAACCAGCACCCGGAAGTAGATGTTAAGGAGGTGGAAGACAGTGCTCACTGAAGAGTTCACATCCTTTTTCTCATAGTGTGACGTCATGCCAAAAATTTGTATGATTCATATATCTCAAGGTGGATTTTAGGGCACTTGTTATCTTCTATGGAACAGCGTGGCCTGGTCCTTTCCTACAATGTTAGGTCTCGTTGATCGTAATTCTTAAAGTAGATTTTAGGACAATAAGAAGCTATTCTTGTCGAGCATTGTCCTCGTTCTTCCTCATTATGTGACGTCATATCAAGAGTCATATGTTTCATGAATCACAAGGTGCATTCTAGGACTCTGAGAAGCCATTCTTATGGAGCAGTGTCCTGTTCATTTCCACGAAGGAACCACGCTTTGTGACCCCTGAGGTGAATTGTAAGATATCGAGAAGCTATTCTTACCAAGCAGTGTCCTGTTTCGACCGCCCTTTGTAACCGCACCTCATGATTCCTACCGTTTTAGAAACAGGGAACTGGTTGCCTCTCCTCACTTTCAAGTTTTAAGTCAAATATGAATTGAGGTTAGAGGCCAACGAGCCCGAAATCAGCCGCTAAACCAGCGAGGTATCCTATGGCCTGTATCTTGTCTCATTTGAAGCACCTCAATCTTACCTTCACTTTCCTTCTTCCTTTCCTGAATCTTACAGCATGCCACCTTTCAAATCTAAGATCAATAAACTTTGTCCGATCTCTCCTCTTAGCCTTTCGCTGTCTTCTTTCTTCCTTTGTTGGTACTTTGTATAGGCCACCATGGCCTTTCCTCAACATAACTCACTTATAATAATAATAAACCTTAGCAATAAAGAAAATAATGAACGATTTAGCCTTCTTAACCCTCTTTTGCCCCTTTCACCGACCAGTGATCATCATAGTAATAACACGGCTTTTTCCATCGTAGGTTTTCTATCCAGAGACTACTGATATTTACGACATGAAGAACATGCCGAGAGCTATCTACTGCATACACGCTCTAAGGTAGGCACTGGTTCAAATCCTCATAATATTTCACTTTTCAAAATCTCTAAACGTTTTTGGCACAGTCAGCACTGTCAAACTTACGTTTGAGCCTCCTCTCATGTTAAGAACATCCTTCTGCAGCTTTCTGTAGTCGCATCGTTATTTGTAATGAACGTTTCAAGTGAAATGGCACCGGGTCTGCCACAATGTTTGCTCCATTTGGCACTGTCCGTTTAGTTTTGTCCCTTCTATCCCATTCTTAAGTTCGGTGAAAAACTTATGATGTAGTTTTCTCTTGCTGTTATTTACAGGTCCTTGAATGATAACAGATAGTTTTACGTCTGAACAAGTCAACCTGTCAAAATATCATTTATTATTATTATTATTATTATTATTATGTTCATCAATTCTTCCCCTCCTCTCTTCTCTCTTTGATTAGAGGATCACCCGATTGTTGTTGAACAAGCTATTTAGGTATATTTATTGTGGAATGCCACTGAGTTGCTATGTATTTCCATGCTTCCTGTGGTATCATCTTGTAAACCAATGTATGCTACATGTTCTGTGCATTTCTATGCCAATGTATAGAAATAAAGTGTAATAGGTTGAATATCCAGATACGTATATTCACGTCAGATACTCAACTCATTCGCACCCTTTCCAAGTTTCACTGCCTACATCGCGAACTATATCTCACAAATCATCATTCATCCATAGAACATGCAACTTATGGAACGTCTTGCCTTCTTCTTGCTTTCCTGAGTCCTACAACTTGCCATCTTTCAAATCTAAGATCAATAAACTTGATCTTATCTCTCTATCCTCTTAGCTGCTCGCTTTCTTCTTTCTTCCTTTGTTGGGGCTTAGTGTAGACCACCATGGCCTTTCCTCGACTTAACTCAATAAAATAGTACTCAATTTAGATACTAGAATCGTCTCATCAGAAATTTTAGCTGATATCTTTGCCCATCACTTCTCCATACTGTTTGGATTCCTCCTGCTGTACGTGTTCATGTTTGTCCTTTGTTCAAACTCGAGTACTAATTTTAGGTTTCTATGTTTACTCGTTCTTAGTGCATGGGCTACCATGGCCAGATCCCCCTTTTTGACCATTCTAGTAAGGGAGTTTTCCAAAGTTTCATTTTGAGCGATTTTGAAGTTGAATGCATTTGCCTTTGCTGACTGCGTATCTATTAACAAGTGAACGGGTTTATTGTTTCATTTACCTAGTTTGTATCTGTACAAACTTGGATTGGCACCACAGATTCAAGACCTTTACGGAAAAGCCACTTTCACACGTAAGTGTACATTTCGATTATACGTTCTCTATTTTTAGGCTAGTTTTTACTTTTTTGAAAAAACCACGTCTGTATAACCATTTCTTCATGATAATGGTTCTTTGGTGGTAATTTTGGTTCTATGTCAATTCCTAAATTCCAAGTGTTTGCTAGGGAAGTGGATTCTTAGAGGAGGTGGTTTCCCGTTGCCTTCCTCACCGATAGTGTTTTGTCGTGAACCATAGAGGACCCAGACCCACAACTCTTGCGTCATGGATCTGCACATTCAGCCACTACATTGCAGGTTTCTCCTAACCTCGCAATCGAGTTCGCTACTCAGTTTCTCATGCCTAGAACGGGGGTTTCGTACTCACCACTCGTGCAAACATATTTTTTGGCCCGCAAAATGATATCAATGTTTAATGTAAACGCGGTCTGTGGGGTCTTATGTGAATTTCTATAGTTATCTTTTTTTATTCATGCAGTGCTATCTTAACAATGTCTTTTGAATTCTCGATGGTTGAATGCAATGCTATCTTCATTCATGTTCAGGTTATTTTACGTTCCACGAGAACCCATCGAGTGAAAGACTGTTAGTAGTTACTTTCGAGAGAGCTTAAGGAAGCTTTTTGGTGTTTTAGAGTACCTTATGCATTCTAGCGTTGCCCAGAGCATGGCTCCTGTTGTCCCATTAGGCAATTTTGATTTGAGACCCCTGGCCTAGAAGGCGCTTTTCTAACTTCTAGCTTGTGCTTCATAATCGACTCAAAACGGCCGTTCTGATTGGCTCTTTTTTTCCTCCACAGAGGAAGAGATCAATGCAATGAAGCAAGCTCTCGACAAATATGGCATTGCTATGCCCGCTTTTGGGAAGATTGGGGGCTTGTTAGCTGGAGAGGTACCTGTTATATGTTTGAAACTCAGTTACTTCCACAGAGCCTATAAAGTTTCCAACCAACTACAGTAGCTTACATTTTGTACAAATTGTGTTAAGAAAACAATGTCAAATGAACTTTAATCGGTATTTGAAGCCGCATGCTCGGTTGTCTCGCAGGGGCTGCATTGGCACTAAGTAATCCTAAGGAACTTGCAACAGTTTCCGAGCATCCTTTGTTATCTTAGGCAGTAGTAGGCATCCGTTGTCCTGGGCAGACCGTAGGGTGGCATCCTTGTTGATATCTTTTCGTCGGACTGAATCTTATATGGGTACGAAGACCTGTGCTTGAGTAGCCGTGTATTTTGGATGGGTCACATTGGCACCTAGACATGATCAGCAGTCGTTTTAGAGTTTCTGTGCTCATTTCAGCCGACTCTCTTCCCACAACAGCCTCATGTCACAGTATGACTGCTTTGCTCACAAGCAATGCTGTTCGTAGGACCGTAAGCAACACGGCCTACTTATTTTAATATGAGCCGTCATTCTATGCGCCTTCACAATTATCCTGTTATGACGAGATGTGAGGAAAAGCTTTCTTAGCAAGTAAGCCCACAATCTAAACCCACCCTTAGTTTCCCGCTTCTCTTTGGATGTATTGATTTTGATAACTAATGTAATGCACAGATTGTTACTTCATTTGTTATCTTTTTTCCTCGGGTCGTTTGTAATTGTGTATGAACGCTACTTTTTTCTGTTGCAGCTGTCAGAAAACGATGCAGCATGTAAGTGTTTAGCGAGTGACATTTTGCGAATACGTTTTGTATACTTCAAAATGAGATTGAAGACTATTAAACGTACATTCACTTGTGGATCAGCGAGCTTGTATGATTCAAAGATACGAATTTCGCTATGGATATATTTCATATGTGGAAATCCTACCAAAATTTAAAGGTAATAGATAGGAAGCAAGAATTCCTAAGGGAATGGCAATAGTTATAACTAGAACTGTTATTCTATTCTAAAGTCGATACGGAATATCACGATTTCTGCGATATCATTCCTTGTGTTCGGTAGACAAGATTTCAGAGAAAGTTTTTGCTAAAATGCTCACGTGCATATCAGGTTGATTTTTCATCCTTTTTTATTCGATGCTTTAAGGAATAAAATTGATACTTTAGCGCATGCTGCTATCGTCGCGATCAACGAAGCAATCGACAAGAATGACCCGGAAGAGTTGTTCAAAGTCTTGAGCAATCCCGAAGCGAGAATATTAAATCTGTATGAAGTGAACAAAGTTGGCTACCAGAATAAATTAGCAAGCGAGAAAGCTAGAAAGACAGAAGCTGCTCAAGCCAAGGTTGGTATTAATGTCGTTTTTAACGAATATTTGAACGATTTTGGCATGGTCTTTAACAGTGATCATCATCTCATCTCCATCGTCTCTCAGAACACTTCGCCACAGAATCCACACGACTTCTCCAGTGTTCTAGATCTTGCATGACTGTTTGCAGATCCTGGACACTCTCTAAGCCTGTGTCCTGCAGTAGGTTATCAATGTAAGTCACTCTTCTTCTACCACGGTTTGGGTGTCCATCTGTTGGTATCCAAAGGACTAACTTGCTGGCTACCTCTTCGCTATGTCTCATGCAGTGACCCGCTACTTGGCACAAAATAAGTCCAGTACTATTGAAGATGATTGACGCGACGACCAACTTCGTAATTTTGGCTGAAAGAAAGTGAGCGAAAGTGTTCGGTATCTTACAAATGCAACGTGTCTGATAGTTTCCGTACGAGGATGGATCAGTGGTGCTTGCTCACAAACCCTATCATCAGTGATCGGAGCTCCAACTTCAGGTAGAATTTAGGGAATGTCGCCAACTCTCTGTAATTCTAGGCATGAGAATGATACGAGTCATGGTACTGTCTAATGGAAGGACAGAGACCTTGTTCAGTAAACATGTATTTTCAGTATCCTAAAATTTAGCTTTAGATATTGTGCACCTGAAGTAATATCGTTTAATAGAATATCGAACAAAATTTTTTCGATTTAAATGGTAAGAATTAACGTTAAAAAAACTGGTGCATTGAATCAAATGTCATCTTTTTTTTTACTTTCTGCCTAATGCCCAAAAGTTGATTTCCAGGAAAGTAAAGTGCCATTCTTAGCTGTATTTTTTGTTTTCTCTTTTCGCGCTACTATGCTACTCTAGGAACGCACTTGAAAATTCATATTTCAAACAGAATCTAATTTGATGGAAACGTGATGTCACGATCTAGTATCTTCGATACAAAAATCAACTTCGCGAATTGAGCGCAAATGAACTCAGGCATCGGGCCAGCTCTTCTCATTGAAGGGAAGATTAAGATTTGAATTATGATTGGAATCACTGATCCTAGAGATGGCGGTCAATTGCCTTACCACTAAGCTGTCCTTAAAATTAGTGATTGTAATAACCCCGTGTTTAATACTAGGATATACTGCTCTTTACGGATTAGATCGTTGTTAGGAATTTCAATCAATAGAACGGTTATGCCATAACCTTTTATTATTTTCAAATGAAGCAGGTCCTATGTAATCGATTTGACATTTATTTTTCAAATTCGAATAGAACCGTCCTGAAGAAGAGCTGGATATGTATGACAAGTTGCTCACACATGCTGAAATTCAAGGACACGTTAACACCGTAAACAGTAAGAAAATACTATTTCTATATGTTGATAATGTCTTCACTGTAGATTTACGTTTCAGGTCAGACTAGATCACATATCTGGTCACAAATCAGGTCTCAGGTAAGGTCATAAGTCAGATCATGGGTCAGATCACCCATCAGGGCGCGGGTCAGATCAAAGGCTAGATCATAGGTCAGGTATCCCATCAGGTCACAGTTCAACCAATTTCAGGTCATTTCAGGCTATGTCATGTCAACTTGAGTGATATCAGATCCACAACGCCATATCTTATCCGCAATGGAGTCAGAAATGCATCACATTGGTCGCAATTAAGTATAATCAATGCTATTAACATTACTGCTGTGGAGCAAAGGTCTAGGGTTCCTTTCTTTTTACTTCTTCTCCAGGCTTCTACCTCAAAGTGGGCTCGCCTACCCAGACTGTCTGGCATCGAGTCACATCTTTTCAGCTTGGCTTGGGTTTTATAGTCTAATGCCCTTCCTGTCACTACCTCTGAGTCGCCTTTTCTGCCACGCCGAAGCTAGGCCAGTTCTATTCCACCCCGAAACCGTACAGGTTTGAAAGCAATATTGCAAAACGGTTAACTTTTATGCTTTGTAAAGCATTTCTGAGAATATATGCTTCATCGTCAGCTTAGCTAGACGGTTTCTAAGCAATGGACTGCCCAAATTACGTCTCATGCACCACCAATATTGGCAGTTGGACCCAGGTCGAGATGTATCACAGCCTTGTTTCCCTGTGTAGAAGCAGCGGCAAGTTGCATGACCTTGTATCGGGAACAGGAATTGAGTGCATTTTTAAAGTCAAGTGACCCAACGTGAAGTTTCTAAGGTCATTGTGCAATAAAAGGTCTTCATTCTAGTCATGCATGCATCGGCGAAACCTTAAGCACACCGTTCGATTGTAATTTGTCTGATTGTGAATGAGTTGCCGGCTTGTGTAGTTCAATTTTTACTGCCAACGGCATCGTTTTGAACAAGGTCTCTCCATTGTGAATCAACCCAACTTCTCATATCAAATTCTTATGTCAGATGGATGGTCGAAATTTCGCAGTGCAATGCGTTTTTTAGATTATGCATATATTCCACACTTAGTTTTAGCATCCATTGTTGATAGCAGTGTTTACTTACTGACCAAGCTATCCTGTATGTTTATGTATGCCGTTGATGATGATTGCAATTTTCGTATAAAAAAGTTTTTACCTACGAGATGTGCACCATCTATCATTAGGTAATTGTTGTATGTAAATATAACTTATTTCTTTTTTTGTTATTTAAGTAGTCAGTTTGAGTTTCTTACTTAACAAGGTTTGCATTTTTTTTGCGGAATTTCCCCGTGAAATGAAGTTTGAAAATAAATATGTATATGAAGAGTTTTGAATCCACCAACTCGTGCCTTACCATAATTTGTTCCTTCCGGAAAGCAAGCCTGCTGAACTGGTAAAAACTCGAGTTGTTTAGTGGCCTAAGGTCAAATCTTTGTTTGTCCCGGAAAGCCTGCCTCAACTTCTAGCTCTGCATTCTAGCTGATGCTGCGGTCAGAGATATTAATGCTGCGATCGATAAAGGCAACGAGCAGTTACTACTTGAATCCCTGAAGGAGAAGCCGGCGGGATTGCCGAGCGTTGTTGATAGAAACATCAGCTGGTATATGCAGCATCTGAAGGAGGAGAAGGCAGCCAAAGCTGAGGTATGTTGTCTTAATCGTAACGTTAAGGATTGAGACACCAGAAACCCATATTGCTGTTGTGATAAATAAAAGTAGTTCGAGTGGCTCATTATGGAGTTATGTTCAGACGTCGGCTTGCTAAGAAGTGTTGAAGCACCCTTAATTCTTGAGAAGTAAGGGAAATGATGCAGCTAAATATTATGATGAGATCCTGAAACAAAATAAGAATTTTCGGCGAGTTGTAAAGATTTTTCATAGAAATTATTTTTTGGTTGTTGGATTAGCTCTTCGGTTAATGTTACCCCAGATCAGCCGTGGTTCGTCTCGTAAAATTACCGGAAGATACCTAATCTTTTTCATCAGCAGTTTCCGCATGGTCTAGGGTCGCAACATCAAATTCTACTCTCCCTTTTATCACTTGCTCTGAAGTTCATCCTTTTGCTCCACACATTATGCTTTCGTACCCTCTAATTTCGTCCATCCATCCATCCATCCATCCATCCATCCATCCATCCATCCATCCATCCATCCATCCATCCATCCATCCATCCATCTATCTATTTATCCATCCATGTATCCATCCATCTATTTCTCCATCCATCCATTTCTCCATCCAGCCATCTCTCCATCCAGCCATCTCTCCATCCAGCCATCTATCCATCCATCCATCCATCCATCCATCCATCCATCCATCCATCCATCCATCCATCCATCCATCCATCCATCCATCCATCCATCCATCCATGTTTTGATCCATCCATCCACCCACCCATCTATCTATGCATCCATCCATCCAGCCATACATCCATCCATTCATTCATTCATTCATTCATCATTTATCCATCCATCCATCCATCCATCCATCCATCCATCCATCCATCCATCCATCCATCCATCCATCCATCCATTTAGATACCTTATTGCCGATCTGCTCCCATCTCTATAAATCGTCATCCCATCTACCTTCTTGTTTTCTCTTAACATTTCAAAGTCACCATAAAATATCATCCCTAATCTTAGGTGAGACATCCCTCATTGCCAACTTCTCTAACATCACCTCGCTCTGTACCTTCCTTATGCCATATATCTACAGAACATTTCTTATGAAACAGGGAATTATGCTTGGCGTGGATGCGGCAGTTTTGGTATTCTTGTACGTATATTGAAATCTCTAATTTGCTGATGTGGTTTATTCTTTTTTGGTTTCGCTAGAGGGATAACGATCCTGATGCCTTGTTGCAACTACGTGAAATCCGAAGTGCTATAGAGCACTCGAATTCGTTGGCAAGCAGAGCACACCAGAGTAAGTAAAGTGCCCAAGAATCTTAAATTCGCAGATTTCTGTCAATAAATCAATAATTTTGGTCGACGCTGTCTTAAGAAAAATGACGCAAGATCAACATCACAATTATCAGCAATATTATTGTCATCACCATCATTGTCACCGTCATCACCACAATCAAAATCATCACTATTACCACCAACATCATCATGAATCACCAATAATCAATCATCAATCATGTCACTATCATTCCATATCACCATCAGCATCGGGTTGACAGATCCTTGGCTGATTGCTGAATTTGATATTGCTCAACCAGTTTATCTGTGCAAATGTGGTTACTTTTTATCGTTTTTATTACTATTATTATCATCATGGTTATTCCATAGAGACCTCGTGTTATGTTGGCCTTAATTAGCTGTCAGTAGTTATTTTCAAACCAACAGTAAATAAACTGATTGTTATTATTATTATTATTATTATTATTATTATTAATATCGTTGGTATTATATCGCCATGTTTTATCGCATCGTCCCAAGAGTATTATCTCATTTCGTAAGATGATCAAATGTAACTATGATTTATTCGCTTTTGATTTCCGTATTCTTAATTTTCTGAATATTTTCATCGTGCAGTGGAGGCATGTGTAGATGGTATCAACAAGACCCTTGAGAGTGGCAATCCGGACGACTTAATGGCCTGGCTACTGAGACCAGATTCGTTGCTACCCAGAGTGGACCCAAGCAGGCCTTACTTATACTACGACAATTTAAAGCGTGCTCGTCTCGACAAAGGCCAGGTGCGTTACGCATTCATTTTGATTGCCAATTTTCGGCCCATTGATTTCGTGCGTTAGTTACAAGTTCGTTTTATACAACGCAATGTATTCCAAAAGAAATGTAATGAGCTTTGAAATCTGTCAATCCGTTTGCTAGAAGGCATATTCTTGTTTGCGTTTTTCTCCTTTTTATTTCAATATTTCGTTATTATCATTATTAGTATTGTTGTGTTTAAAAATGTTTTGGAAGGGTATCCTTTCAGCCTCTGCTGGTTTTCAATGAGCCCTTAATTTACTTGCAAATTGCCAGGACATCTTAAAAACCTATTTGCAATGACTATTTTAAATTTAAGAGAATGGTAGGTACATAAATAGATAAGGTTCTACATACACGGATTCTAACTACATCAAGATCTTTGCTGCTCCGTGTTGGAATTATTAGCTGTCTTAGAGGTAGAGCGATGCATCTGTGAAAATCTCGTCATCCCTTATATCACTGTAAATTTCATGCCATCATTTCATCATGTCAACTGTATTTCAGTGGTTGATTTTGTATATTTTTATGCGTACCACCTGTATCCGAGGCTTTTTGGATCATTTATGCAATGCTACTCAAGCGTTGTCACGGTCCTTCCTCTCAATGTGACAGTGCCTCGTGATTACTACGCCTACAGTTCAAAGAGCCTGCGTCTCCTCACCTCCTCGCACGAGACTTGAGGTAAAAACAGACTAGAACCGTGACCGTAGGGTCAATGATCAAGCACCTTTCCGCTGAGCTATCCTTGTACGTCTTGCATTCTTTCAATATGCTTAAACATAGCCTTCCGACTATTCCCTTCATTATCATCACCATCATCATCATCACCATCATCATCATCATCATCATCACCATCATCATCATCACCATCATCACCATCATCATCATCACCATCATCATCATCATCATCATCACCATCATCATCATCACCATCATCACCATCACCATAATCATCATCATCACCATCATCATCATCATCATCATCATCACCATCATCATCATCACCATCATCACCATCATCATCATCATCATCATCATCATCATCATCATCATAACCATCATCATCATAACCATCATCATCATCATTATCATAATCATCATTATCATCATCACCATCATCATCATCATCATCATCATCATCATCATCATCATCACCATCACCATAATAATAATAATAATCATCATCATCATCATCATAACCATCATCACCATCACCATAATCATCATCATCATCATCATCATCATCATCATCATCATCATAACCATCATCACCATCACCATAATCATCATCATCATCATCATAATCGTTATTGGCTTATTTGATGTAGGCAACATGACAGAAGGGTAGCTAAGTCACTACTAATTTAAGCCTAGTTTACCTGATTTACAGTGAATGTTTTTAAATGAATCGATTGAAAATTTGCATGGTGTATTTACAAGATAAAGGCAGCCAGGCCTTCGTGCGAAGGTATGAATCATGTTGTAAAGTAGGTGCTGTTTTCGTTGCAGGACTTGACTCATGATGAATTGGTGGTTCTTATTAAAGGTCAGTACACCCCTAGAATATGTCACAACCTAACTTCACTCATGGCTCTGCCTTTCCTGTCGAACGAACTATTGATATTAATGATAGTAATGATTAATTATGATAATTAACACTATTGTAGTGCTACAGTCATAAAATGCATGAAACTTTACCTTGCCTTGCCCTAGGTTATAGGATATAACTCGGCAAGGGGTTGTACTTCATAGGAAATTAGCAATATAAGCATATCATTATAATGATAACTGTATTTTAGCAGGTTGATTTGTTCAGACCTAGATAGTCTGTCATCACTCAAGGACCTGTTTTCCACGCATGAACAATCAGTAATAGCTAAAGGAAGTTAAGAGTAAAATAGAAATAGTTTAAACATGCATTTAAATAGACAAGAATGTAGTTAGAGTCCAACACATTTCCCTTGGAAGTGCACAAAGTATTCGACAGTTTTAGTTTCTCCTGAATAGTAAGGTGGATGTTTCTTTGCGAAGAGATTTTACCAGTCGGTTACAAATGTAGGCTCATTGGTAGGCAAACGACTTTTTTCCGGTCTCTGTACGCACCGGCTCCTTAACGTAATCAGGTAGATGTGGCCAAGAATTTCAGTTGGTAGCCTGTTCAGTTTTTCATTTATTTAATTCTCTACAGAAGAGTTGCCTTTCAGCATAAGCTGGTTTTCAAAGGGTCCTCCGACAAAAACAGCAGTTATAATCTATGATAATAGCACAAACAGTATAACTTAAAGCATAACGGCAGGCCTAAACGCATAACTTATGAGCGAATTACAAACGAGAGTCGATTTTCTGCTATTTTGATGAATTGGCACAAGTTAAAGTCTTCAATTATTCACAAAGCGAGAACTACTTTGATTCATCTTGATATAGCTCGCTCGGATATTTTCTTCGCATTGTCAAACCTATGATTCTGGCAGACTCCTTAAGTTCAGTTCACTGTATAGGAAAGAGTCATAAAGGTTGTAAGGATCCTTTGCATGAAATTTTATCAAAATATATATTACTCAATGCGTTCGACGAAGCAGGTCGAATTCCCAGGGTAGATATTCTACCGAATTTGCCTGTTGGTAGAGCGATGCCGTCACTTACCATGTTATGTTTCTATTTGGGGATGGTCAGAAAGGAGCCTTGATTCCTTTCAAAATGTCTATTTGTCCCTAATTTTTCTCCTCTTTACCCAGAAGACATTGTTGCTTGAAGATATGTCATCCGTTACCGGCAAGGCGCGTTGAAGTAGTTAATCGAGACAGTTCATCCCTATTTAAGTCGCCATACCGAGTATGGTGTAAGGATTAATCACGGCCTCGTCGTTATTCCAGTGCTTACTGCTGTTGCTGGTGTCAACAATGCAATCGATGTGGGAGATGCGGTAGCATTAACCGAAGCCCTTAAGAACGAAGAAGCCACGCTGGAGGGTGTCGATGATGGGCTAGGTCTGAGATATTTGTCCCATTTCGTCGCTGTCAAGAATGAGAAAAGAGAGGTTTGTTGTCTTCATTCACCAACCGCGTCTTCAGAAAACTGTCACGCCACAGCTGCATCAATCTGACGCTCCCTTTTTTCACGGAGATTATGCTGGCGCCCATCTCCGTTTTTTTAGCCTTGCGACCACAGTGAATCCTACGACAGAGGACTGACTCGCCGGTTGTCACTGTGTGTTTAGCACCAATATTCGTTTCTAAAGTGTTAAATGCTAAGCAAGCAAGTATTCGTGATTTAGTGATGGAGTGCACGCTCTGTATGTGTTACTCAGTGTTCGATGCTTAGTTGAGTCACACCAAAGACTTAAAAAATCATCCATATCACTTATTCTATCGTGACCTTGACCCCGCTACTGAAGACTGCAGGAATGTGACGCATGCTTCACTGCTGTGATCTTTCACCAATCTGCACCCTCTTTTTACTGCATGTTCGCTGTGCCCTAAAGGCCACGAGCAACATTGATACCAGTCAGTCACTTATAAGAGATCTGTCCATTTTGTCCATAGGAACTTGGGGTGCAGCATGAAGATCTTAATCAAGTTGAAATTCAGGCACTGGTTGAATACGTAAACACAGAAGTCCAAGAGGAAAATGACTGTAAGTTTTCTTCTCTCGTTAGTGACTTCTCCTTCCACCTGATTCAAACTTGGTGGTTTAATTATCGAAGTAGCTTCGACTCTCCATGTGCATTGTCAGGTGAGATTTTTGTTCGCAGTTCATTTGGCGCCCTGGAAATCCGCGCTCTAAATTTAACAACTGTATGACGTCTCGCGTTTTCGCAATGCACGAATTTCAGTACCTGTTTGCCATTTAACTGTGTCCGTTAAGCTAACTGGTGCAATGCGTTTTCGTCTCTGTTTTCCATGCATTCAGTTGCGTTAAAGTTAAGTTAGAAGCTCATCGTATGGGAATAACTAGTTGCATAACTATAAATTGTTAGGCATTCCCCAACATGCTGCGTCGCTAGCCAGGTTGGAACATTCTTTCATTATGTGTTATGAATGATATACAAACGCTTGCGCATACATACACCATACACATCTAATTATTTCGTACGTAGAACAGTTGCAACTAAGTCAGCCGCAATCGAATCAATCGTAAAGCAGTCCCTTTTCGAAAGTACGCCAGCTGCAAACAGTGGCAAATCGTAAGTCAGTGGAAAAGCAGTCGTAAGTCGTGAAATCAGTTGCAAGTTGCTATTCAATCGCAAAGCAGTCGTAAATCAAGTTTGCCAGTCTCAAAGTCGCAAGTCTCATAGAAGTTGTCGCAAAGTAGTCACTAGTTGTAATTCAGTCGCAAAGCCTTCGTAAGTCGTAAGTAGACCAGTCGTAAGTCGCAAACAGATCAGGCACTAGGCAGTCGACTTTGCCGCTACATCTCCGACCATTTGAAGTGGTTAGCCCTAGAAGTCTTGTTCAAAATTGTTTTTTATGCTGAATGCATAGATAATTCCTTCCGTCAATCGCCTGCAGTGGAACTCGGTATGATAAAAGGGAATAATTTGTCTGATTCAAGCCATATGCCTATTTCTGTATGAACTTATATGCTTTACAGACATGTGGCGCCTGTTCCGAATAGCCACCCGACTGAATTAACTCTCTCTTATGTGTACTTTGGATACTCTTTGTCATCATCTGTATTCTATCAGGCAGTTTCAAGTGGTCACACGTGACCGTATTTGATGCATTTCTTGTCGTGATTGAAATTCTGCCGATGAAAACCATTTCATACGTCCGATATGATATCATCAGCAAGCCGTCACGTTAAATCTAGAAAACCGAAGCTTTTGAAGAGATTTATGAATGAGCAAAGTGGAGGAGTGATATTGACTCGTCTAATCGTTCAGCATCGACGGCGCCTGGAAAAACTAGAAGTCGCTTATAGAACTTCACATGGTTTGTATTGTTTTATTCTACTTGGACTTTTAAGCTTCCTCGGTTCTTCCAAACTATTCCTTTACCATTCGGCATAATTTGTTTGACCGAGCACGGGGTTCAGAAGAAAAATTATAACGAAGGAGTATGTGTAGGTTGACACTTTGGGTTACATGGTATCGTTAAGTTGTAATCAAGTTAAAAATAACTCGGAACCACGTCTCTGGTTTCTGCTGAATTCGGAATCAAGTATGCAAACTTTTCAGGTATCTTTAAATCGCTCTTTGCCCAGTTTCTTCATAAGAGTTTGGCAGTGCTTCTACTTGTTGGTAGCCTTTCCTTTCCTACGAGAAGCGCTTCTCTCTACCTTCGAACCTCAACAGTCTGACGTTGAGCTTTGTTTTTCTGCCGTGTTTTCATTCTGCTTCGTCCAGATGCTTGATCCTTTAGCCCTCCTATTGATTAAAGTCAGGTTACAAATTTCCTGTTGTTATTGTTTTCGCCCTGCGGGCATGAAGGCATTTGTTGCAAGTCTCTCAGTTTTCATTCATTTGCTTAATTTGTGACATTTTAATTGTGGATCAATCTATCTTGACTTACTGCTTAACTGTGCATGTAGAATTTTTGACAGGCGTCTATGAAAAATTTAGTTACTCTGTTTTGCTCGTGCAGTTGTTGTCAATTTCCCGGTTCGATGTTGCCATTTCCTTTGTTCTTCTTTCACGGGTATGCTTTGTAAATGAGATGGGAAATATGGCGATATTTCATGTTGATGTCAACTCCACATTACTGTTACTGTTATCCAGCATTTTCCTTCCATTGCAGGGAATGTGCCACAGCATTTCTTGGCAGCCAAGCTCTATCTTGTGCCTTCTGGTACCAATTGTCTGTTCCTACAAACATTGTGACGTCATCAATCCATCTCACACATTGTCGGCCTTTGTTTCTTTTTCCTAACCTGGGTCTCCATGTTGTTAATACTCCACGTTATGGAACCAAATCCGAAGTGACACAGTTGAGCTGCTCCATTTATGAGCTCGTTTTTCGTGGTTGTCGTGGAACCTTGGTACTATAGTCATCACCTCGACTATTTATCACGTGTGTAGGCGTAGCCATGTATCCCCAGTCACTGCAGCACACTGGGTGGATGGTTCGATTTTCAGTTTCTGTTCTTTTTTGACGGGGGTCGAGATTTTGTTTGTTTGTACGGTAGCTGGTATTTTGCTTAGAGTCCTTCACATGAATTTCAAATGACACCATTTTCGATCTGTTGTTGCTCTGCATTCCACGTTAACTCACACCTGTCAGCAATTGGTACAGTTCAATTATGCACCCCCCAGAGACTAAGTTTTGGATGTGTTTCATGAACTTTCTAAGTGTAGAGGAGTTTGCGATATGGATTTCCTGTGTGATTAGCTGAGTCGTAAAATATGCTCATTCTTTTTTCATATCAGCCTTACACTTAAACCTACCCAATCTCTTTCCGGACAATCGTGCGATCTTTTCGTTTGATCGTGCCATTTTACTGCTTGGTATCCAAGCATCGTCTGAAGTTTTGTTGTTTGACCTTCGTTTTGTTTGGAATTGAATTTGGACTAGTTGGATTCCTTAGTGGGGTTTCTTGACACTGAGTCTAGCAATGCCTTGATGCAAAATTCATGCACGAATGAGAAGTGCAGGTACCACTATTCATTGCAAATTCTCGAGCAGGATGCAAAGCTTTTCAGCACTATATCACAACTCCTTCTTCTTCTTTCTCTCTTCCAACTCAAGTGGAGTCGCCAGTGTGGATGAGCGCTTGTCTTCATCCGCATTTCGTTCATTCTGCCACTAGCCCTCCCCATTTCTCCAGCATTGGGACTGGCATGGGAGCGTAATGTCTGTGCACTAATGCTTTGCCTACACTACAGTGTAGCATTTAATTGTCTCTCTGCGTTCAATTTGTATAGATAGACGAAGTAGAATCAGACACGCTGGTAACGAAGCAACACATTGGCTATGATTACAAATCATGGCAACGCGTAATGATGCAGGGGACTGGGCATGGCAATACTGCATGAAATGCTTTGATCATTGCAGTGTTTATGATGTTCGATGTGGTTGCGAGGGTGCAAAGGGAGACAAAGACTGTCTAGATGGGTCCAAGTCCACTCGTCGAATCAACGGTCTGCAGCCAGTAAGCAAATTTTGTGGCGTGGGAATCCATGATGCAATTAAATCGTTTATGAATTCTCGGCATCTCGTAAAGGCAGCAAACATGGCTGCCACAAAATTTTCGTGATTTTGCGAAGTATTTTTTGAAGCCGTTAATCATACATCATTCCCAGGGTTTTCCCGTTGTATTCTTTCATCAATGGAAATGTCTGTCTTATTCAAAGCATGAACCAGTTCTGTCATTAGGACGATTTCGTATTGCTGGTAGCATGTATTTATCGTTTTGATTGAGCCAATCAACGATGTGCAATTTTGATCGACTTTACTTGTGTTGATAAGCACGTGAGAGAATTCACAAATACCTTGCCCTGTCTGTTTCTAAAATGTGGACATCAAGTGTGTGTCATACACCAGATCACTGACAATGAGAGGGATGAAAGATTGGAAAAGCAGCCTATATCTCCTTATCATCATTGTTCTTATCACGATGGACCAGTGATGACTGCAGTTGTAAATGCTTCACCCCTTGTTTGCTCTCGACATAACCAAGAAGCGTTGCGGGAATGTGGTCGTTGATTTAGGTTTGCTTTTGTCGGAGATTGATATTCCGGAGATACATATGAAGGGAGGACAGGAGAGTGCATGCTATTAACAGCACCCTGCATTACGTAGATTTGACGAGGAACCTGGATGCATGTTGTTTATTTCATACGAAAAAATTGCTAATTCCGAAGGAATGCTCGTATTATTGTCGACGAAACATATGTCTGGCTGGCTGTCGAAAGGATGCTTATCACATATAGCTGATTAATGCATCCATACATCTAGCCGTCATTTCAAATGTCGAGAATTTTGCAGTCCCATCGCAGATGCTGTATTTGTTGTCGTAAGGTTCATGGGGTCAGCGATCGATCCTCTGTATCACAGCTGCAGTGCTTTCTAATCGAGTGACGCAATCGATTGCTGATGAACTGCATCACTGATCAAATGACTGGTACTGTTCTGTTTTTGTATTTTTATTCGGTAATCGCATTTTGCACATCCGAGAATTTCTCATTGCAAGTTTCTTTCATTGGTTCATTGGAGAAGGTAGAGCTATCAGACAGCAGAATGTCTTGATTTCGCTGTGTTTTTCGATATGATTTGTTTTACTGCTTTTCGAATTCGTTCATGCTTGTGACATGAACTCAGTGATTATTCTTTTTGACTGCCTGGCGATTCTTTGTTTGCGAATCATTGGCCTACGTAGCATGATCTGCGACAAGCTTGAGTGACATTGCGATCGCTCTGAGCAGGAAGTACACGCACCGCGGAGAGAATCATTCGCGATTGCTTTGTGAGAACCGATCGCTTCTTCGATATCATAGCTGTTTTGCAGTGATTTACTCGAAGCTCTAATCATTCATTTTGATTCGCATCGGAACGTGATCGTAAGAAGGACAATCTACATTGGCCGACCTGATTGCTGCGACATGCAGTTTTGGAGTTGCGTCAAAATAGCTCACAAAATGACGTCATCGTCTGTCGATCGTTTTGTGCACCGTTTTCAAAAGCTTGACGAAAGTCCTCATCTTGAAAGAAAGTTCGCAACGAATGACGGTAAGCTTATCTGGCTCTTTTCGTTCTTCTCAGTGACAAGTCATACTTTGTCTGTATTTTTCATTGCGAGGCAAACCTCACATAGATGTTTGATTTAAGTTGCTCTGGGTAATAGAATCAGTTCTGGAAATTGAATCATTGTACGACGAGAGTATCTTCCATATTTAGGTACCGTGTAAAGAGTTTTGTACCAGTTCTCAGCCCATTTGCCTTTAGTATGATGCATTGAGGTTTTAAGAGGCGTTTCATTGGTTGCGATTCTTGAAGGCGTTGGTTGTTCGAGGGGAGCCCAGCGCCTCGTTTAGAGGAGAGTCTCTAGTGCCATGTAGCCTTGGTCTCGTATGAGTTATGCAGTATAATTGTGTTGGTCACATCAATTAAAAGGACCAGAATGCTGCTCGATGCGCATAACCTTTTCAGGGTCCTCAAATCAACCCCAAGTTGCTCACTGCCACACGCAAAAGGTGCATCGCCCTCGCTTCAAGGGTCTTGCAATTGGCAATTGATCTTGTCTTGTAGGTATTTATAACATTATTCACAGTAAACTCAGTGGTCGAGACGCTTTGGCTTTCCCAGTTTCAGCTGTAAACTTATCAAAGTAATGGCTTTCCTAACTAAAAAGCCTGGTCTTGATTTCACGTGAATCCGGCTTTTGCTCAGTCTAAACAAGAAAATCCTCCAGCAGTGGAGATATTAGATGGAGGGCAAATTGTTATGCATGCTATTTCAATTGTTGTCAGTCTAGCGTAGATTTTTTCGCAAAATCTGCAATTGTTTTTAATTAAGCCATCCATAGTTGATTTGCTTAAGTAGGCGTTTTGAAATGCTGTTAATTGGCTCGTGCTCTTATCAGTGTAAACGGAAATGTTTCTATTGAGAGCAAAGATCCATGCAGTGATTGTAGTTAGTGTTATGTTTTATTCAGTAGGTTTCTACATAGCACGTCGAAATGCTAAAGACTCGATGCTGTTTGTGATGAACTGCATCTATTCATTGGTGGGGAGCTGTTTAAACGCTCAAAACCATCAGTTCATAGTTTTGATCCATCCTTTTCCCCTCTACAGGAGGTAACTGATTTTGGTCTACCCCAGTTTTCCACCTAATTCGGGATTTTCTTCACTTGAAGCCGCCTTTTTACCTTCCTACGTCACCTCCTTCCACGTCATACAGTCTTACTTTTTGCCCCCTTCCTTCAACGCAAGCTCCTATCTCTATTGCAAATTGATTAGCTTTGGATAGTGGGTCTCTGATACTCAATGTTCTTAACAAGACGAGGTAGCAAATTCTCATACACTAAACCATGCAATATCGCGTTAAAAGCACAGCACCTAAAATACAGTACCAAAGCACACGCCAGAATCGGTTATTGGCCGATTTGCCGTGATGTCGCCCTCTATGACAATCATCAAAGTACGACAACTTTGCGCCCGACGAACCACCCGAAACTCCTCTTGGTCAGAGCTCTTTCATACGTCACGAGCTGTAACTGCTTTGTTGAGATGAGTATACAGGTGGAAAGAACGCCATCATTTATTAATGGAGTTCTTCTTGCTGTTCGGAATGTGCATTCTCTTTTTCTAAATTGCATTTAGATAATGTAATCGCAATCTAGCTGTGTTCACTTATCCTTCGACTTAATAATTCATAGCAAGATGAATACATAACGAGTTTGATTCTATTACGTCGAAGCACCCGTGCCATGAGTTGTCTTGTTTACGGTTGTCGGGTGAAGCCAGCAGTTGCCTCATAGTTCCACTCAAGATATACCGTGCCCTATATTTGACGTTGTTACGTTTCCTGGATTCAGTGTTTGTCGGACAGCATCTCAATATCGTCTTCATGATACACAATCTTTCGAAGAAGAGGCTAGAAAAAGGCAAACCGACTCGTGTCCATCATGAGCTGTAACCTTGAGTTCATTAGTTAGATCAAATAGTCGCACGCGGTAGACTCTCTTTTCAACGTGATTTTGCTTGTCCAATGCTCACGTAAATTTCACGGTCATCTTCTGTAAGACCTTCTTCATTTATCGTCGACGTATAAACGTTGTCTGGCAGGAATATATTTTGTGGCAAAGCAGCATTTTCTGATATCGCAGCTTTGTCTCGAGGGAGTTGGCTGCTGACCTTTTTGGGTTTGGAACATGGATTCAACCACGAATACCGACTGGGATGGTGCAGTTGGATTTATCAGGTACATTAATGCTAGATCTGTAGATAAGGAGAGTCTGGACGACGGAGAACTTCAGGAGTCACCAACTGGTGGTAGTGTCGAGCAGCTACCTGGAAGCTCCGACTCAGAAACAGATCTAGAAGATGAATCGGTGGCAAAAGTTGCAGCAAAAGCAGTCGAAAGCACCGGCAAGTTGGAGGCCGTTTACAGAGAAGCGTGTCGTAAATTGGCTATAATACCTTGCAGCCCGTTTTTGCGCCAAATATATGACGAAGAAATCGATTTAAGTCACTACAATCTAGGCCCATTGGGTGCAAAAGCTGTCGCTAAAACGATGAGAGAGAACACGACGACAGCACTTGTGAACATTCACGACAACGACATTGGCGGTGTTGGAGTTAAAGCTTTCGCTGACATGCTTGCGTTTAACTGTTTTATAACTATTCTTGACCTATCGATAAACTCCCTTCGAAAGGACGGATTTGAAGCCTTTTCTGATATGCTGAGAAGCAATAAGTACATAATAGAGCTGAATCTTGCATCGACGAAGCTCGACAATACCGCGTCAGTTTTTATCGGACGCGCGATGGAAGAGAACGCGATTTTGCGCTCGTTGGATTTGAGCTCAAATGAAATCGGCGATGAAGGCGCCATTCACATCGCGAAAGGAATCAAGGCGAATAAATGCATCCTTTTTCTCAATCTCGGTTGCAATCATATACGAGGGAAAGGCGCTACCTCTGTCGCCAATGCTCTTACTTCAAACGCAAGTCTAAGGGCGATTGATTTGCACTGCAACGGATTCGCGGATTTCGGCGCGCGGGCCATTGGCAAGGCGCTGGTTGTCAACCATACCTTGCGCGAGATCGACATATCCCAGAATCGCATCACACCTGAGGGAGCCTGGGCAATAGGAATCGGTCTTGAAGAGAACACCGGGCTCAAAGTTTTGAAAGTTGGAGGGAATCCTTTCCAGTCACGTGGAGCGAAATCCATTGTCGATTCGCTGATAACGAACAAAGAGACAACACTGCAAGAGTTGTATTTTGATGACATCATCGTTTCAAGAGAATTCGAGAAATTGCTGACGGAGCTGTTTGAGGAGCAAGACGGTTTGTACGTCCAGTTCGGAACGGTTATCCAGGGTAAGGAGCACAAGCGAAGAGGACCCCAGCAAAAGGTAGCAACGTTTTTTCAAATATTTCCTCCTTATTTCATTGTTTGAATTGAAATATTGCGAAAAATTCGGATTTAGGCCATTGGAAAAAGTAGAAAAAAACGCGAGCAGTAGCAAGCGTTGAAAGGAGGAACTTGTCACGGAACCGAGGTGGCACAGTCTTCGAAAGCCTATTTATTGTGTGTGCAGTATATTACAGTGTGGGCTTGTGTGTATGTATTGCACACTTAAAGGCTTTAAGTATAAACAAAGTTGCATTGCAATGGGTGTGATAATTTTGATTGTACATTTTGATGAAACATAGTTCTTGTGCTCGAAAGACATCTTGGCATACTAAGGAAAATCGTTGCCATTGTTCTTTGTTAAGAGTTGCTAATTGTTTGTTGCCATTTAGTGTTAATTTGTTGCCTTCACGAGTGATGCCTTTTTAATTTTGCAGGACCTGGTCTCGCGAATTTTGGATTACATAGAGCTTCGAGGCATGCGCGTGCTAGACTTCTTCCGGTCCATGGATAAGACTGGCCGACTCATGATAACGAAGCTGGAGCTTACCAAAGGACTAAAGACCGCTGGCATTCCCATGAGGCGATCACAGGTCGACAACTTGTTCGATCTGCTTGACGTTGATGGAAACGGGTTCGCGCAGTATCGAGAATTCGTTGACATCATAAAGAAACGCACGCATGAAGAGTTTGCGTTGACTAGGAACAACTACCAATGGAACCACTAGGTCGTGCGATAAAAACGCGACCTTGAATTGCAAACCTTCTATGCCGCTGTGTTAATCAGAGGCCTGTCCATCTACTGTCAATATAATTTCGAATCCATTCATCAGCAGATTAATGTAGTTCGTTTCAGATGTTATTTTAGATTTCCAAAGTGTATTTACCATGGTAGTCAGTTAGCTTAAACGAAGCCATTACTTCAACATAACTGACAGTTAATTTGTAGAAAAAAGCGACTTTCATGACACGGTTTCCCGCTTCAGTGAGATGCCCTTGTAGCCATCAAAGCAGGCTAACCCGAATTGGCCAATCTCCTAATGACGTCATATCAAAGTGCGGCCGCACTGCATCATGGTAGTTGTAGTTAAGTCGCTAATCACCACCTCACACACCTTACTCGCTAGATTATTGTGGAGCAAATTCGAATACATTTATAGCAAGATGGAAGCGATCAACGATGCTGATACTGGATGCTGAACTCTTGGTAAATGCGCAACCAAATGCTGATGCCATATATGTGTTATTGCTTGCGGGAGTCATCATTGTTGCATTCATATGGGAAGCTACTGCTATTCGCAAAGCCATTTGTTTAAAAGGGGCCTAGTTGACGTGTTTCTTAAATTCGAATTTGTTTCGGTATGATGAATCTGTAATTTAATGGGGCTGATATAGGAGCTCAGAATGCAGAGGTTATGTCTTCGAGTCCTGAACGTTTTATCGTATAGCTTTTGTTGATAAAGAGGGAGCAGAAATTACTTCATAGAATTCTAGTTTCCTACAACGCACCCGGGAACCTGTTTCTGATTTTCGTTGGAAGCGAATTCAATTTTGCGATGCAATTTTCCATCTGGTATTTTTAGTTCATTGCCAAAATTCTTTGAGCCTTTAGCCTTTTGAATGGGTAATATGTTAACTGTGTTTAATACGTTTAAGAATACTCTGCCCGAGGTAAAGGCTCAGATGGTTAATATGCAAGGATTTTGATTGAAGGGTTTCGCGTACAAAGAGGCGGAAATCGTTTAGTCAGATGTCGTCTGCTGCCAGGTCAAGCTTCTTCATTTCGCATTAGGGATTTTTACCAACGAAAACAACATATGGTTGTCTTCATTTCAAATCCATTGTGTCCTGTTTTCGCCTTTTCAATTCGGGAATGTTTTTCTATCCTACACTTGGAAAGGCCTAGCAATGGCATGAGATTGCCATTGAAACCTTGTGAGCATTTCTGCTTTCTCCTGGTGATGTTACTCATCATACGCACTTCGCATTCTCCTAGACGTACTCTATTATGTCTAAGACAATGACGTCACTAGTCCACATTCATCTGAACATCCTCCTTTGCAAATGTCGTTGTTGTTGCTGCTGATGCTGTTGTTCTTGTTGCTGCTGTTGTTGTCGCCTGCTGCTCTGCCTCTCACCAACCCGGCTTCAATTTTTTGAGGTTGTCGGGTTGCCGATTATGGTAGACGTTTCGAAGTTCTCGAGAAACTGTCTTGAGCGGCAGTCTCCCGTGGCCAAATATTGTTGTTGCTGTTGTTGTTGTTGTTGTTGTTTTCCGTGTTGTACTTGTCGTCATTGGATCTTTTGTTGTCGTTGTTGTTGCCATCCCTGTCACCTGCTGTTCTTATCACTGTCATTGTTGTTTCTCACGCTGTTGTTTCCCAGTGCTGCTGTTGCTGTCGTTCTCGGTTGTTGCTGTTGCTCCCGTTGTTGCTGTTGCTCCCGTTGTTGCTTCTATCGTTGTTCCTGTTGTTTCATGCAGCCAATGTTTTTTGTTTGAAGGATTGCTCTTAGGTAGTATACAGATATGACGGATCAATGACTCCGCATTTCGTGTCCTTCTTCCGTCCCTATTCACAGCTTCCTTTTAATAATTCAGTGACGGTGTTTCGTAAATGATGCTATGAATTTGTGGTTCATAGGTCTATACAAGACGAGCGCAAATACTCCCATTCTATTTCAACAGAAGTACCTCTTTCATTTATCTAAACTTGAAAGATTCTCTATGCTTTGCGATGTTTGTTTATGATTACAGGTTTTTGCATAGACGACCCATTTTTGTCGAATCAGGAAAGCTCACTTATTTTCCCTCAGTATCGATCTAATCGTTGAGGGAAACTTTCGGGTTCGCTGCCAGTTGTCAGATTACGTTTGCATTTTAATGCTTGTTTCAAATGTTTGAGTCAGCAGAAATCAAAGAGGACGCCTGCATGGTCTCCTTGCTTTCATGGTCGATGTCATCTTGCAGTTCTGCTTACTTCGTCTCCAATGGGAAAGCATTACCGGCATTCACCTTGAATTCAATCACTGCTCCGTTTTGAAGGAAACGCTAATAGTCGATCAGCAACTTTTCTTCCAAGGCTTACCTCGAAACGACTGCAAGAAGTGGTGTGAATTACTGAGTTCTTAACCTCTCCTTTTTTCGTGCCTTGCAACTTTTTCGCAGTGACAGCGGCTCAGTTACGTGAGGTGACAAATTTTGATCACGCTTCAATAAATTCGGCTGATTTGATTCCGATCGATGCAGTCTCGTCTGTGGGGATTTTGTTGTTGATCCCTTCTTCCTGTTGTGAGATCATCTTTTTCTAGTTGTTTTACAATGCAACTGCCGGCCGGAGCATCAAAGCAATTTGGCGAAGAGAAACTTTAAGAATTGTTTTTCGAATGGGGCTTAGCGTGATACTGTTTGCTTGATATTGATTGCCGACACAGCTTCGCTAGCCTGACTCCCTTCTCCGGATATTTTGCTACTAGTATTTTATTTGGCAGAAGATTTGAGATTTCGCCATTGGTTCGCAATTTTCAATCGTTGTTGGAGTGTGTTTGTCCTGGGTCACACAGTCGCAACTTGAGGTGATAATGAAAATATTGTTTAGTTGCCGGGTAGCTTCTTTCCAATTCGCTGTTTGCACGGCATTGTATGTTCATGGAAGATTTTGAAAAGGCGATGTTTTTATATAAGACTGAACAGCGTTTTCATTGAATGGTTACAGGTTGTCGTTCGATACCTTCTCCTCTTCTGTACCGGCGTCATCTACTTCGCGATGGTCAAATGCTGCATGCAGTTTAGATTCTTGATCAATGCGATTTCGTCAGATGTGGTAAGCTAGACTCTCATTTGACCCTTGCTTCTGAAAATGTGAAGATGGAAGCCCGGAGGTAGAAGCCGAAACTACATCAGTAAGACTCTTGGTCTCCACTTTGTTCGCTTCGTGTCTTTGCTTCCGTTTAATTGTCGTCATCTGGATGTTGCTAGAGACTTTTTGAGTTGAGGATGAACAGCAGTCGTTGCTGAAAGTAATATAGTAGACCAATCAATGGTGAATAGTGAAACGAAGTCAGGGCATTCTGAACTCGCGTAAGGATCAAATCAACAACCAGCCGTGTATGAAAAGACTCGGGGAATGATTTTTAATTATTTTGATATGTACGGGATATGCTGATATATCATACAACAACATGGCTACTTGGTGCGCTTGTTCCTCGTGGTCTCGCTCTCAGTTAGAATACGTTCCCAAGCGGTCGTTTGAATGAAAATGAGACCTGGGGACTTGCCGATCGAATGATAAGTACCGTTCAAGTGTCCTTATTGCCATTTGATGTTCAGTTATTTACATTTGATTCTCTTTATGCGTACGAATACCGTCGATATCGGACAAATTTCGTCTCTACCTGGCCATCGCGTTGTGTGCCAGCCCTTTCTTCTACTTCAAGAATCTACGCTTGACTTTTTTGAGGCAGCCTGAGAACACCATCGAGCAGCTCGAGGGATTTCTTGCCTATAAGCGGAACAGGTAGATCTAGCCAAAAAGCTGCTGATTAGTCTTCGTAAGAAGATAGATCTTTGCCAGCTGATAAAAAGACAAAGCAGACCCGATAGAAACTGCCACCGCTTTGGGTCTTAACTGGCGTAGCCGCGACGCTTGGTAGCTGTTTTGACGCAATGCGACATTAGCCACCGTACTTTTTTGTTCATCCCTAAGAAACAGGTTTTGACTGTTACCAGAATCACATTTTCAAACACGCAAAGCTCGTTCTATGAATTTGTGGTCGAAATTATATTGACACATTAGTTGATAATATATACGCGTACCCGCCAAAACTGAAAATCCAGCACCAGTTTCTCGTTGCCTGGGTGTAAATTGTTATGTTTTTCTCCATTCGCGATTTTCCTGCCAAGGCCTAGACCCTGCATCAACTCACTGTTCGTAAATTGCACGATGATTTAATGTCATGGAAAATAGAAACGAGAACAGTGATGTAATTCGACATGTTGGCGATAACCACGTGAAAGGAGAAGTAACCTCGGTATCAAGTGATTACTTTCACGGTGAGCAAGAGGGGCATCGTGACCCCCGTGATTCCTCGGACGAATACGATTCTGGCTCTGACTTGGAGGAAGACTTTTCACCGAGCGTCGTTGTTGAGTCTCCTACCCTGGAACAGTTGTACAAAACGGAGTGCGCACACTTTTGCGTTGTACCTTGCAGGCCTTTTCTGCGGAGGATCTCCGACGATGAGATTGATATCAGCCATTACCAGGTCGGACCAAAAGGATGCAAGGCCATAGCAAATGTCATGAAGCGAAATACGAAAACGACTCTGATGAATATAAGCGATAATGGCATAGGGTGCGGTGGCGCTACTGCCTTGGCTGATCTGCTTAAGGATAACTACTTCATTACTGTGTTAGACGTGTCGATGAATTTCATTGGAGTGAAAGGCATCGAAGCCATTTGCTCGATGCTCGAAGTCAATAGATACTTGCAGGAATTGAGCTTGGCTTACAACAATATCGAAGATGCCAGCACGCCTTTCCTTGCAAGATCATTGAAGTGTAATTCAAGTTTAAGAGTGTTGAATATCAGCAATAATCGTATTAGTGATAGCATGCTTCTCTTAGGCGAAGCAATCAAAGTGAATACAGGCCTTTTTCGTTTAAACTTGAGTGGAAATAGCATGCGCAGGTGTGTTCTGGAAACGCTTCTTGAATCGGTGAAATCGAACAGAACGCTGCGCGCCATCGATTTGAGCTTCAATGGCCTCGATGACTACATCACGGAGCATCTCGAGGCTTTGCTCAAGTCGAACAGAGCTCTTAGGGAACTGGACATTGCCCATAACAGATTTACCATTGCTAGTGCGCGTAGGATCGCGGCCGGGATAGAGAAGAACGGCGGGCTTCGTGTTTTTGACATCGGCTACAACTCAATTCAGTCTGGAGGCGCCAAGATGATTGTGGACGGACTTGTCGGAAGCAACAGCTCAGTACTTGAAGAACTTTACTTGGATGGCATTCCGGTCGATGATGAATTCGAAACTTCGTTGAGTGAGCTGTTTGATGACAAGCTTGACATCTACGTCCAGTTTGGTACACGGATTAGGGGTAAAGAACACAGGAGAAGAAGCAAAGAAAAGAAGGTGCGTGTGTTTGTTTGGTTTTCATGTCGATTGTTTCATTTGATTTCATATTAGGAAGCGTTTTCCATTTTTCCATTTTTCACCTTTCACGACAACAGTTAAATGGAGCTCCATACTTGAAATGATCTTCTAGAAGCACCTCGGTAGAGAGGTACCCATCCTGAACCACGTCGTTTGAGGTGGGTTGTCAGTTCCTTCCCTCTTTCCGCACCACACCCTAACTTTACCCTAGGCCCCAGTTTGCTTTTGGATGGGCATATTTGGAGCCAACCAGGAACGGAGCTGGCGTATCTTGAACCCAGAATAAAATCTGCATTATGATCCATGAATTACAGTAATCTTAAAATGACGTCACATAAGAAAGGTTAGAACATTGCTTGATAAACATAGCTCCTTTGGATTTGAAGATGTACGTTGTAGTGTCAGGTAGAATTCAAATAAGTAATGGCCAATATAAGCTTAATTCTGTTATTTTATGGCACCAATGTTCTCGTCCATGCGTACGCGAAAATGCGTTTTCTTCTGCACATTTGTTGTTTCAGGACTTGGTCTCGCGAATATTGGACTTCATCGAATTTCGCGGTATACGAATGATGGATTTCTTTCGCGCAATGGATAAAGATGGCAAGATGATGATAACAAAAGAGCAATTCAACAAGGGCCTGGAAGTTGCTGAGATTCCAGCAAGCAAAGCCCAGCTAGACAGACTGTTTTCGCTTCTTGACGAGCAAGGCACAGGATTTGCGAAATACAGGGACTTTGCGAAGGTGCTGCATGACAATTTTCACGAAGAGTTCGCTAAAAAACGCAGCAACAACAATTGGGATCATTGAATTCGATTTTCAAAATTACTTTTCAATTTTCTGTCATGTTTTCGTGTTCTTCTTCTCGGATTTAACGATTTTGATTTTGATTTGGGTATATCAAAAATGATTTCCTTTGTTCCTTTAAGTGAAATTGATATATAAAGTTCCTACTGATTGTCTGTAGCAACTTTTGTTCGTCTTTTCCCTTAATATACGTTACCTCGTTGATTATGTGAAATTTTTTCGACTCGTGTTTTTTTCGCACAGCAACGCGCCGGCATGCACTAAAGATACACCAGATATTATTGTGTTATCTGTTTGCACGGTCTATATAATGATACGTATCTGTCTCTCTCATGATACAACAATGGTCAAACAACGTCCATCTCTTCTTAGCTGCAGATCTGTGGGGAAAGGTCACGCTTCTTACTCAATATGGTGCTGACTTGTTTCCTATTTTTGGCAGTTTCGTCGTTGATGGATCTCTCGGTTTTTAAACTGGAAAACTAGACGACCGTATCGGAGACCTCATCAGTTTTTCTTGACCTTTTTCAATCATGAATTCTGTTGAGGATTTTGCAACAGATGTCCTACTGTAGGCATTCCTCTCGTGGTTACATTTATAGAAGCGGATGACACATTAGTGTCGCTGATTGCAGTTAGAGATCTTGGGCTACTTGCTGGTAAAGTCAGACCTTCAAAACATCAACTCCGCGATCTTTATTTGCTCTCAGCTGACTCGAAGTCATGTTCGGTTGTCAAATCTGTGCTCAAATCGTTATAATCTATCACATGTAATCCATTCTCCGTCAGAGCCATGTCCTTCTTTTTTGATAAGGTATTCAACAGAGGTGTGTTTCGTTGCGTTGATTTTTCCTGATCGCATTCTAATCTACGGTGTATTCCGTTTGCAAAATTAATGAATTTTTCAGCTTCATAATTGAATTTTAATGTTCTTGGTTTCGATTACAGCTGGTCAAAACAAATTACATTAGTTTTTTAAAATTTCGCTGTCACCTGTTTTCTTTGATTTGCTCCGTTAAGTTCGTTCGTTATTTCGTTCGGGCATATGCATGCTTCGGCTTCGTCATATGTCCATGCTGTGTATTTTGATATCCGTGTAATGCAGCCATCGCAATCTCTGTCTGCTATTGCGTAGCTTGTGTATACGTATCTTGAACAGTGGAGAATGGCTCATTGCGAATGGAGTTTCTTCAATTTCCTTTCATTTCAACTTTATCTGAGGCCATTGTCCCTTTTCGACCGTAAATCGAGCGTACCATTCATATATATTTATACACGTGGTTTTCCTCTTCTAGTATTGGCGTCGCTGTCTAAAATCAACGAAGCTATTCGAGGCGATGATGCGGCTGTGATTCTCGCATGTTTACAACTGCCTTCGGCTAAGCTGAATAACGTTCGTCCAAACAATGCTGAAATTTACATGATCATTTTGAAAGATGCCAAATCTGAAAAAGCTGAGGTGAGCATCGTAAACTAACTCAATTCCTCTCTTGTGCTTCGCCTTTTTATGCTTTTCGTTCGCTTTGTGTCGATATGATCGATTTCATTTCAAATCTAAGATCAATAGGCTTGATCTGATCTCCCTCTCCTCTTAGCCTCTCACTTTTTTCTTTCTTCCATTGTTGGGGGCTTTTATACGTCACCATGACTTTTCCTCAGCATAATTCACTGAAAAGTGATGCCATGCTTCCTACTGACGTGTCAAGCAGGTATAGCTTGAAGTCTATCTCGCGAACATTATTGCCATTATGATTTAGGGTTAGTGTACATAGTAATTAGAGCCCAGATCTATTGTGCTGAAGGTCCCGCGTTCGAGGCAGACTCCTCCTCATTTTGGCCCGCCTTCTATCCATCTACCGGTAAATGGGTGGGTACTGATCGTTAAGAAATTCGCCACCCTACCTCGTAATACCGTGGCTTCTATCTTACAAGATGCTACCTAAAGCTCGTATCGAGTATTTCGACCTTTTCACTTTTTTCTTCCTTTTTTGTTGGGGCTTTGTATAGGCCACCATAGCCTTTCCCAACGTAACTCACCAGAAGAGATTGTCTAAAGGTCGCTAAAATTGAAGGTTCATTGGATCAAATGGGAGTGTTTTGACTTCAAATATGCCCCCATTGCCAAATTTTACCGGTATCACGTGCTAGCATACCAAATCTATTCTTCTTGGATTTGAGTTTGTTTTTGTGCAGCTGTCTGCTGATGTTTTTGATGCTTAAGCGAACTAGCATTGCTGAAGCCCCAAAAAGCTTCAATCGCCTCTTGAGCACCTGACTATTTATCTGCGTTAGGCTGTATGATCTTATAGGTATTTCTCTGACTTTCCGTAAAAATACGTTTCCATTCTTGCAATAACAGTTCATTTCCGATTTGATAAAACAGGGCTCCTAATATAGATCTGATTTTAAGTTTAGACATTATTGCACGCTTACTTCAACCAGCATCCGAAAGTAGGATTTAGGGCCATGAGATACTGTTTCTAGCTAGCATTGTCCCGGGCTCTCTCTCGATGTGGTCACGCTGTATCTATCTAGCATTGCCCGGGCTCTCTCTCGATGTGGTCACGCTGTATCTATCTAGCATTGTCCCGGGCTCTCTCTCGATGTGGTCACGCTGTATCTATCTAGCATTGTCCCGGGCTCTCTCTCGATGTGGTCACGCCGTATCTATCTAGCATTGTCCCGGGCTCTCTCTCGATGTGGTCACGCCGTATCTATCTAGCATTGTCCCGGGCTCTCTCTCGATGTGGTCACGCCGTATCTATCTAGCATTGTCCCGGGCTCTCTCTCGATGTGGTCACGCTGTATCTATCTAGCATTGTCCCGGGCTCTCTCTCGATGTGGTCACGCTGTATCTATCTAGCATTGCCCGGGCTCTCTCTCGATGTGGTAACGCCTCCTGATTGTAACGCTTGGAATGGCAAAAGCTGCCGACTCTCCTCAATCTAATTGCAGTAAAGTCAGGAGTTCGCTTCGAACTACTGATAATTGGGTTTATAATCAGGGGCCTTAGCTCTAAGCATTCCAACATCCAAGATCTAGATGCTAGCATGAATCAGTGTAAGAAGTTCAAAAGCGTTACTTCTCAATTCAACAAGTGTAGGTTGTATGCGAAAGGACTATAGGTGGATATCTGAATAGATGGATACCTGAACTTGTCCGTTTTCCCTTGCAGCGGCTTAATGACACGGGAGCCGAACTCTGGCACGAGGAAATACAGCAGTGTGTGGACAAAGCCAACGGAATCGCTGAAGATGGGGAAAGGCGTACGTTCTTTTTGCATATTCAAGTATACGGATTTGTACAGGCGTTGCTCCCTAATAGTCGTCAGCATTCTAGGAAAACATGGAATTTGAGGAATCCATAAAAATTTGTGATTTGAATGGTCAAGTAAACTGCGTCTTTTCTCTTTGTTTTGTCCCAAGCGTTAATTGCCTATACTAATTATATGTGCTATATTCACTATTTTCTTGCTTTCTTTTAAGGTTTGATAGTTTTGGTTATTGAGTTTCCCTTGTAAATCAGCTCCGGCTGAAAGGCTATCCTTCTCAATTAAATCAAATTATATTGAATGAAAAGAGATATCGATCTATTTCGTTGCTCTAAACGTAATAGATCGATAAATCATTTCAACGAATTGTGCTGATTTTAGCCATTTTTTTGTTATTTTGATATTTTTCCTATTTGCCGTTTCGCGTCGTTTGGTCACTGCGGAATTGCTTTGCGTGGTTCCAACGCTCTGGTTTTCAAATCCGTCTAGCATCCTGTCACAAACCTTCCCAACTTGTCCAGGCCACTGACCCGCCCCAGACTCCACAAGCTGCTCACGTCCAAGTTGCAAGTCCTTGCCTGTTTGTTTTTTTCCATTCTAAATTGATTTGTTCGGTTTCAGTGGCACTCGGTGTCGTCACCATAAACGAGACTATCGACAAGGGTGACAGCGCCGATTTGCTCTTGGCATTGAAGCACAAGAATGTCGCACTGAGAAGCGTTACACCAGAATGTGCACAGCAGTACAGGGACGAGCTGAAGAAAGCAAAGGACGGCAAAGATGAACCTAGTAAGTGTTCTTACCTGCTGGTTCTTTCTGCAATGCTTATTTAGATGTACAAACAATATTTTCTCTGGTGCTTTGGCGTCATTTTGGCGTTGACTCGATGTCACATTTATTTGAGTTAAATCAATCAACAGATCAACGATCGTACGGTCGGTAGAGCATTGGCTGTAAGAAATAGGACGATATTCTCGGCAGATGCTAACCAAAGCCCACTCACTTATTCACTCACTCACCATGTGAAGAGAAATAGCCAAAATCTTTAGGTCACAATGCATAACACTTCTTCCTTTTCCATTTATATGTTTTTAGCCTATAGCTTTAAGTTGTTTGACCTCCCCGTGCATGTTTTCTCCAAAAAGTTTCTAATTTCAATTATTCTAATGTTTGAAGTCAGTGGACTAAAGTACCGTTTTCTCATTGTTTTGCGATAGGTTGGAACGGTTGGACAGAGCACCGTCTCCCGCAATTATACACTTACTATCATAACTACTCAACCAAAGACTCCCGTTGGAGTGTACCAGCTGACTACGATTCAAGCATTGGCCACCTGACTCGTGACGAAATACAGGTTCGCTAAATTTGACCTTAGGTTCAATACT
Organism: Pseudorhiza aurosa; assembly: GCA_964026355.1. NCBI lineage: Eukaryota > Metazoa > Cnidaria > Scyphozoa > Rhizostomeae > Lychnorhizidae > Pseudorhiza > Pseudorhiza aurosa. The sequence goes on from OZ032122.1 coordinate 5,346,806, forward strand.
CAGTTATGAATGTAAATCAAGGTAGTTATTACAGCATGAATGTCGCGAGATTCAAGCCACAGTCGTACTGGATGCCCTCCCTATCTACCCAACGGCAATTGTGTACCTGACATTCTGCAGCTGGGGACAAAGTGCAGCTGGGGTCAAAGTGCAGCCGGCGAAAATGTCCAGCGAGAGACAAAGTGCAGCGGGGACAAAGTGCAGTGAGGGACACAGTGCAGCGGAGGACACAGTACCGTGGCTCTCTCCCCAATTCTCTAACAATGTGGTTCTCCCCGAAGCCGTTGCCGAATACTGGACTAAACCTTCAGTACATCCAGAGACTCTTGTCTCCGTTTATGTCCGAGACTTTTCATTCTCAATCTGACTTTTTCCAGAAAATTGTAAGCAATTGCACAGCTGCTCACGACAGAGATGTTTACCTCAAAGCGAACGAACCAGCCGTTGTTAAATTACAGTCTCAGTGGAAGGGCTACAAAGCAAGGAAGGTGTATAACGAAAGGAGACATTTCTTGAACGAACAGCAACCAGCCGCCATCAAAATACAGGTGAATTTAAATGGGCTTTGTGCTTTTTTGCGAAAACTATGGAAAATTTCCAGTGATCTGTAATCAACAATTTTCCATGTGTTGTTGCAAGTGATAGCGAAGGAAAGTTGGTGTTGATGATGCTTGATTAAAGGACCTATGGTCGGTAGTTCAAGGCGAATCCCAAGCTTGACTTGCATTTAGATCGAAGAGAGATGTACTAGCTCTCTGCAATCCTAGGCGTGTATGAGTCACGGGGTGTGGTCGCAAGTATTTGGTATGACTCGACCGGGTGTCGAACTTCAACCTTGCAAATACAAAGTGAGCATTCTATCACTGAGCCAGGAACGTGGACAAAGAGAGAAAAGATGAAATGGATTGTAGCTATTGATTTTGCTTTCACCTTTTTGTCTTGAAGTTGAATCGAAGCGGGATTTGAGCGTTTGCTTTGATTTCTACAGGCGAAGTGGAGAGGATACAAACAGAGGAAGGACTACCTTGAAAGACTTGGTGATCTGGAAAGTGACGTAGGAGCAATCTTAAAGGTATGTTTTGTATCTTTTGGCTGGGCTGACCGGCCATTTTACCTGTAACATCACTCACCCTGTCGGGATCTGGACACCATTTTGTAAGCAGAATTTTCACGTACGAGGGACACTTCAAACTTCTTGAGATATTCAGAAGCAAAAAGTCTTCGGAGGTTTAAATTTTGCAATTTTTTAAAATACTCACTATCAGCCTCTACCCATTATTTCGTTCGATAACCGAAGATTTCAAAGCAACGGTCCATTGTTTCGCAGTAGTGTCCAAATTAGTCCATCTGAATGCAATGACAACGTGATCATATCCCGCTCTATTGTGGAACACGGCCTCTTTATGGTTTAACGAAGTTGAACCTGCGTCGCTTTTAATTGGTAGGATTTTATGGGTTTAATGATTTGTCTCGGACTTGTGCGCTCAGTTTCTTTGCAAAAATGGCAATCAGAAGTTAGAAGTGGTTAGAATTGATTCTATCAAATTTCCACATCTTATTGTAGATTCAGAGCGTAGTAAAGATGTTCTTGGCACGCAAGAAGTACTTGGCTCGACTCCAGTTCTTCAAGGAACACGTAAGCTCATATGTCGTTTCAAATCAATTAACCTTTTTAGAAGAAGTAAATTCATTTGTATCGTTTGCCTTTTTCTTTGGGCAAAATTTCTATATAGAATAAGTTGAAACTTCTTGATATTTGTAAGAACTTTATCCCACGAACTTTATCTCACAAATCATCATTCATCCCTAGAACATGCAATTTATGGAACGTCTTGCCTTCTTCTTGCTTTCCTGAATCTTACAACTTGCCACCTTTCAAATCTAGGATCAATAAACTTGATCTGATCTCTCTCTCTTAGCCTTTCGCTTTCTTCTTTCTTCCTTTGTTGGGTCTTTGTATAGGCCACCATGACCTTTCCTCAACATAACTCAATAAAAAAGAGTGCTTTGTGTAGCTATCCCAATGTTGCTGCACGTTGTGGCTTGTGAAGCAATTTTAGATTTCGCTCATGAAAAGATAAGCGCGTGCTAGAAAGATAAAGTTGTTCTACGTAATAAATCGAATTCTTTCTTGTACACAGATAAAGGAAATTGTGAAAATCCAAGCATTCCTCAGAGCTAATATGGCGCATCAAGATTATAAACAGCTAGGTATAGAACGGTCTTTGTTCAGAATGTTATTTGCACCGTTGTGAAAATGTTTAACCTTCTCCCGTTTCTTTATAGGAAGGTTTGAAAATTAGAACACTTCTCTTCTACTTTATTTTTGCTCAGCAATAGTTGACCATGTATTGTATGTTTTCTACCTTGCATTCGAAGGTAGATTTCAGGAGCCTAAGAAGCTATGCTTTTAGGGAATAGCGCTAGTTCTTCCCTTAGAGGTAACCGCGCCTCGATGCTCATACACCTGGCGTTACAGGGAGACTTGGTGATTCTCCTCCCTCTAAGTGGAAGTTAAGCTTGGGATTCGCCGTAAGCTACAGTCCATTGGGTTTGTAATCAAGTGCCGTTATAATAGAGCCACACTAGCACTTCTCATTCATTTATCATCTTCTGTGGTCTGAAGTGAACGTCTTTTTCTTTGCATTGATGTTTGAGTCATTCATCAGAATTAACCTTATTGGGGATGAAAATCGGGTCAGACTTTTCAATTTTTCAATAAACGGTCCCACTGAGCACTTTCATTAAGAAAGAACTGTTTGGGAACCGGATGATTTTCCACTTTTCGTGAATCGTCTAGCCGTCTAGAAATAATTCTTTTCGATGAAAACCTTAAATTTCAATTTTACACACACGCACACACACAAACACACACACACCACACACACACACACACACACACACACACACACACACACATACACACACACACACACACACACACACCACACACACACACACACACACGCACACGCACACCACACACACCACACACACACACCACACACACACACACACACACGCACACCACACACACCACACACACACACACACACACCACACACACACACACACACACCACACACACACACACCACACACACACACACCACACACACACACACACACACACACACACACACACACACACACACACACACACACACACACACACACACACACACACACACATACATACACACACACACACACACACACACACACACACACACACACACACACACATACATACACACACACACACACACACACACACACACACACACACACACACACACACACACACACAAGTAGCTGACATAGTGGTTGGAGCACATTCCATAACAATAGAAATCCCTGGTTCGGTTTCTAGCCCGGACCCGTTTATGGATGCCCGGACCCGTCTATCAGGGTAAATGGTTACTATTCGTAGAGCAAGGGGTAATTTGCCGTGAGGTAAGGAACTGACCACCTTACCTCTATTCTGTGGCTCAGGGTGATACCTCTTTAACAAGGTGCTCCCCTAAGCTGATTTCGAGTATGGTAGTAAGCTTTGCCATTTTAATAGAAATCTGCTATAATTCATTACCAATGTTGCCAGCAACGAATTAGACACAATTTTGAACAAAAATGCGAAATGGAAGCGTATATTTTTAATTCCGTCTGTTCATTTGAATCTTTTCGTTTGTAATCCTTCGGGTAGCATTTGTGGTCGTTTGCCTCCAGCCTTATTTACCGATGTTTTTTTTCAGTCGCTCTGCAAGATCCTCCCGTGAGAACTGTGCGAAAGTTTTTGCATCTGTTGGAAAACGATCACATTGATTTCTCAGAGGAATTAGGTCAGTAAATAAAAATTTTCATCTTTCTATTTGTCTGTTGTGTCGTCACCTTTATTGTAATACTTTGCCGTCCAATGTTATTTAGTTTTTCAGTTCGTTGAAATTTCTGTTCGGGTTTATATTTAAGAGGAAATGCAATTCTACTATTTGTTGTTCGTAGTAATGCCGCATTGTAATGACCTATGTGAGCCAACGTATAATATTGGGATTCATGGGTTCGAACCCTGTACTGTTCACAATAACAGTAGTTATGAGGAGGACAGCGGGAAATCTCATCAGGAAAATTGACTGCCATGAAAATCCCGAAGACGTGCCTCTCGTTTCTGATATGATATGCACCAAATGCACATTCACATATCCCAATTGCCATGTAGTTATTTCTATAAGGAAGTCAGCCCTTCAGAAAAGTTAAATAAGCTGTATTTACTATCCTTGTATTGCGCAGAACTGCAAAATCTCAAAGCTCAAGTGGTCACTGACATAAGGTCACTCTCTAAAATCGAAAATGATTTAAACACAATGGACATCAAAATTGGATTACTCGTCAAGAATAGAATTACTTTGCAGGTAAGAAGGATCTTCCGAATCAATTATATTCTTATACAAGTCTTCAACACTCTTGCCTAGAACTCTCTTCATTGCTTTCCTCATACCATAAACTTTTGCTCCTTTTTCGTGCTTCAAAGTCTTCAAAGATGTTCTTAGTCGCTTTGCGAAGGTTATTAGCGATAACCTGTGTTTCAATCGAACTGACTATAACCTGAATTCGTCACCTTGATTGACCATCTTGCACTGACATCCACAGTATTTCTGATATTTAATAATTATGTATATTTTGTCGTCGACCATGCCTTAAAGCTCTCTACACGTCACTTGCTTTGTGTCTGGTGCTCGTCATAGGCTCGTAATGCCTAATCACGAACAGTAGATTTCTCCTTGTGTAATGATCTGTAATTGAAAGTTGTTACTGACCCTTTCATAGACAGTTCAAATGGAGCTGCTAGCTTTTTCACGTAGAAGGAGGAGAGTCACTAGTTCTCTCTGTCATTTCAAATTTAGGGATGACGAGATGTCGTCACATTTGAAAATGGACCATGACACTGCAAAACAAGCACATTGTCATAGGACCCTGATATATATTGTTCCATGCTACGTAGAACGCGTTGAAAGATAAAATGTTTATTTGTTTCATTGGCTACGTAGAAATAGCTTCTGATTTTACGTAACACTCGAGCCTTTGTGGGTATTTTTAAGGCTTTGTCTGCAAATATACATCCTTCTAATATTAGTATGAGAAATTTAAGCAATTCGCCAAGCCACCTGCTTTCTATTCAATTAGCCACACGACATACTTCAGTCGGTTGTTTTCTATCTTTTTGTGTCCAATGGCGTCGTTTAATTGCTTATGTTATGTTAGAGTCTTACATCTTAGCTGCATGTTTTACAGGACGTAGTTATGCATGGTAAGAAATTGAAGAGAGAAAAGGGCAATATAGCCAAAGCAACGCAAGCAACATCAGGAATCAAGTCACTAAGCAAGGAAAAGCGAGAGATGCTGGAGGTACGAAAGCTTTGTTGTATATTATAGATGAAAAAGTGATTTCACAGTGCTACCCCGTGAAAAGCAAACTGTAGCATTCTTATGTCCTTAAGTAAGTTGTTGGTCTTAGGCCAGCAATGGATAGGAGAGGCTATATAGAACATTTCGCAGCACAAACAGCTCATTCGTCTACTGAGTACGTGTAAATGGTGCATTTTGCTTGTCTGCTTAGCACTCAGCACTTTTGGGAAGAGTCTTGGAGTTAAACACACAGTGCCACCAGATAACAAGCCCTTAAGAGAAGCACTCATTGTGATTGCACAGCTGTGTGGTGGCTCATTGGCTAAAAAAAGGGATCTTTACACTGCCCTATCCCCTACCCTTTGACTTTTGACTACCTTTAACAAGAATTTAGCTAATTTCCTTCGCAGAGTTGTTGAGGATGCAGGCGATCATACGTTGCTCATGTTGTCTGTATTGTCTTCTACCGCTCTCCCATGTCCATCTGTTTTTTACTGTACTGTCTTGGCGTAAAATAGATTCATCACTTATATTAAGTGATTTGGATTTTCGCTTTTAGAAAGGAGTGCCTTTCAGCAATTCCTCCCTAGCCAATGCAACACATTGCTTAATTCGTTCGATAGCCGAGCTAAATAGAGTTATCGTAAAGGAGTTTAAAATGAACTTTGGGAAGGAGAAGAAAGCGACGAGAATCCACTAAGTAGGGGAATATTGATTTGAAGTAGCAAGTTTCCTTGTTTGATTTTAAGTTCTCTTCTCAAGACAGTCTGCCGACTTACTGAAGGTGTAACTCGTCGTAAATTTTATCTCTCTTCAGGGATACCAGCATCTGTTCTACCTGTTGCAAACGAACCCGTCGTACCTTGCCAAGCTCATTTTTAAAATGCCCCAAAGCAAGACTACGAAGTTCATGGAATCAGTCATCCTGACGTTGTACAACTATGCGTCAAACTCCCGTGAAGATTATCTTCTTTTGAAGCTATTCGAGACAGCTCTTAGGGAGGAAATCTCGTAAGTCAATGCACTTGCAGTACAATATACTCGTTTGTCTCATGTGTGACAAATGTTGATTTTTTCCAATCAACACTGCGTTATTTTCTATTTTTCGTATAAATATTTTGGATCTTATATTACAAATATTTTGTGGCTGGTATTTTCTGGAAGCTTTAGTTTCGTATTCAATTTCAGCTTCTCGTTTACTTTCTTCATTATGAACCAAGTCGTTTTGATTTATTCATGTTTGTGTTACACTTGACTAACAGCTTCCATTTTAAGACAGTCATTTCGCGTCATATGACAGTATTGCTTCAGGTTGTTGCTTAACCACGCGCGTGGCTCCCCTTGGTCAATTGATGCTTTCGGTCTAATTTACCATACGTAGGGTGCAGGCATTAGAGAGGGGTATTGGAAGTGAATATACACAGGCTAACTGGAGCAAGTAGAGTTGTTACACGTAATTTGCAAGAGGGAAGATGACTTGTTTTGTGTAAGGCACTATTACCGGGTCATTTCTGGTGGGCATTTTTGTATGTGTAAACTGTAACGCCAACATGCCTTAGAAAACGGGCTGGATTTTACCGAAGTACGTTATAAATAGTTAATTTCTTTGAGGTGATGGGGTTTTAATCGTGGCACCATCGAATACAGTAATTCTGTATGTTGTGCAAATGTCACTTTGAATCTGCGTCGCGGTTTGGTAAATTTGTTTGCACGCAATTATTTCAACAGATCAAAAGTTGACCAGTTAGTCGAAATTATTACGGGGAATCCAACTGTCATCAAGATGGTCGTTCATTTTAACAGGTTTGCATTTACCTTCTGTTTACCTAGCTCTTGCGACAGGCGTGCTCGCCTTCCTTCGGCAACTAGTTGTAGTGTGAGGCTTTATCGGCAAATGTTTGGAATCAGAAATAATCTCACATGGTCATATCACCGGAAGACAGTAGTTCGTTTTCGTCCAAGCAACTCATAGAGCCGGGGAAGAAAGATAGATACTGAACTCGTGATATTTATAGGGGGCTTAGCACCACGAGAGCCCATTTGCATGAATAAAGGGCTCGGTTTGTGCCACGGCTTGAATGAAGTCTATTATGTTATGCAGTTTCACAGTCCGACACATTTGCATATCTCTGTGGCTGGCTGTTATTTCCTAATGTTCATCATTCAGGTGCATGTTAGTTTGCCATTGTCTTTGTGTTAATTTGCGGTTTGTTTTTGGTCGTTTGTTTTAGGGGTCAACGGGGTCAGAGTTCACTTAGGGACATTCTGCAGCCATTAGTGAAAGAAATAATAGAGGACAAGAGTCTTAGTATCTTAACGAGTCCTGTCGATGTTTACAAGCAATGGATCAACCAGACGGAAACAGAAACAGGCAAGCCAAGCGAACTGCCATACGATGTCGATAATGACACGGCCATGAAACACCCAGAGGTCGTTGCCAAAGTTGAAGCTTCCATCAAGAGCCTGCAAGCTGCTTCCGACCGATTCTTGAACTCCATCATCAAAAGCACGGACCTCATACCATATGGAATGAAGTACGTTGCAATGACTCTGAGGGAATCGCTTGCAGAGAAGTTTCCCCAAGCTAGTGAGGATGACGTTCTCAAGGTACAGATAGCTTTGTGTATTAACCGATTAGTATGATTTTCCTTGACAGGGCTTCATTCCAACGGGCTGCTTGAAATTTTTTAGACCACTCCGTTTCGTGATAGTTTATTGCGATTAAGTCCATGGACTGAAGCTCCGTAATGAACGATTGGAATTGACAACTGGATCAGTTTTAAAAACCCCACTTTGCTTTGATTTCCCTTTTATATCAACCAAAATCAATTTACAGACATTTTATTGACACAAGATCTACCTTCACTATATTTTGACTGATCTATTTGAAAAAACCACCAGCTGTTGTCATTCGTCATCGATTTTTTATAGGTTGTTGGCAACTTGATCTACTACCGTTACATGAATCCAGCCATTGTTGCACCAGATGCCTTTGACATCGTTGATCTGTCAATTGACCGTGGTCTCACCTCAGACCAGCGGAGAAACCTTGGCTCCATCGCGAAGGTCTTGCAGTACGCCGCGTCCAACAAGATGTTCGGTGGAGAGAACGCTCACCTTAGCTCGCTCAATCCGTACATAGCCCAAGCATTCAAACAATTCAGGTTCGCATGCTATTTTTGCCGCTACGGATCTCAGTTACCCAGCAATGTGATAAAAATGCTGGCTGTTGATTTGCCATGTTGCCATTGAATCTCGGTCGTCTCATTCTTCGCAAAAGTTGCAGTGCACGAAGTTCAATAGGCCTAGTTGTTGTGCCAGCAATGGGTTTAGATTGACTCAACTCACTTCAGGGTGGAGAGTTCAGACATAATCTTTAGGATGCAATCAACCCAATGTGCCCAGTTAACAACGACATAGAGGAAACCTATTTCGTGCTGCCCTGCACTTCTTTCAGTGAGCAAAGACACACTATTCTCACATTTGTCACCGATTCATTTGAAGCTGATGGATGTTCCAAAGTCGCAGCCAGCAATGCCCTGCAATTTCCTCTATATTGTATTAAATATTTCCCCTTTAGAGCCAATAGTTTAATCTTTACTGCAACAATGAACCGAATTTTCAAAGCAGCAAGATTCGTCTGAAGATTACTCTTATCGAAAGATAAGATGGGAAGCGCAGCTTATAATGAATTTCTTCTCTAGTTCCACGACGGCAAGAAGGGTCATATCCAGAGAAAGACGCACATTAAGAGATCTCCGCATGCACCCTTGTTGTCCGTCTGTCTTTTGAAATCTCTTTATCGTAACATAAGTTTGCTTTTTACTTGTAATTAGTTTCTTTAGTTTATAGTTGCTTGCCCGTTTATTTTTAGACCTAATGGGAAGTAATCTTACCTCGCTCCTTGTGATATAGTCCCTCAATTCTCGTACCGTTCTTATCATGTGAAGTAGGATGCAATTTGTGTAGATTTTCTATTCTTCAGAATTGAAAGATCATCGACTTTCACTCGTGAGCACTCTCATGTTGCTCTTGACTAGTGGAGACGGCTAGAGTCGTGTCTTTTTAGTAAAACTTGCATTTTCAAAGCTGGCAATGCATAGACTCAAGGCAGAAATGTTGATTTTCTTTTACCATTTCATTTGCTTATGAATTCTTGTTTTACAATTTCTGTTTGTAGGAATTTCTTCAGGGCCACATCCCAAGTTGAAGCTGCCGAAACCCATTTCGGCATTGACCAGTACAGCGACATCACAATGTTGTCAAAACCAACTGTTTACATCACAGTGCAAGAAATAATCGACACCCATCAGGTTTGGAATTTTATCCTTGCATTCATTCTGCCTTGATTTCTGAACTGAAGGGAAAATTTGAAGTTTTTGGAAAATAGAGTTTCTATTAGTATTTGAGCTGAATAGTACTAGTGAATACTACTTCAAATTGACCGACACAACTATGGCATTGTATTCTAATTAGCAAAAACTAGTACTTATTTTGGCATATCCAGTTTTAGCGTTGGCGCATTCTGAAGGCTTGATTTATTTGATTTCAAGTTTTTAAAGTGGGTTGCCCTTCAGCGTTGCTGATTTTCAAGGGGCTTTCCAACAATTTGCCAAGTGCGCTGTTTTCAGGAGCATTTCTCTTGTTTTCTTTTCTATCCGCGCGAGTGTCGATTATTGTTTAATGCCTTTCTTATGGGAGCTTCTCGTTGCTTTTAACGATCTTTTCATCATTAAACTCACTGACATTATGGTCAAGTTATTTACTTCAATCATCCAATCGTTAATAAATAGGCCGGCCCAAAAATGTGCATGCTTTACTGGCTTGGATTCCCCTGGTCAGCCGTTATCAATGCAAGCAATGCTCTTTCGAACTATTTAAAGTTCAAACACTTTGCGTTGATTTTCATATCATATCTTTTATTCATTTCATAACCTCTATGTTTCAAAAGCAGATATCGACGCAGAGTTGATGCAATTTACGAAATCTCTAGCTTGCTTTGATACTTTCCGTAGCTTCTGGTGGAGCATGCAGACAGCCTCGCTCCAGAGGACGATGACCCACTAAGGGAAATACTTGATGATATTGGCGAAGTTCCAACCGTCGAGGACATGATTGGTAAGAATTCGAAAATTTCACCTGAGTTGCGTTTACTTTTGATAGAATGTGCGACGTTTCACTGACACTTCCTTGCTTACTTCCTCTGCAGGCTTCTCCCACGAAGTGGGGTCGCCGGTATCGACTATGAAGTATCAAATCCACATCCTCATGACGGTTTGACTTCTGGTTTTGTAGTCCAATGCTCGTCCTGTCACCAACCTCTTTTAGTCACCGCCTTGTAAAACACGCATAGGATTCTGCGGTCCTTTTCTAACCGGGGAATGATAAGGGAACACGGATCACTTTAGCATTACGGAGGAATAAGAAAGTTTGTCTGGGACGGCAATGCAGGTCTTATTTGTTAATTGGCATTCGGGCAGTTTCATATATTTTCATCAAATCGGTCCATTAAGTGAAGCAATTTCTTTCTCATTTTGCAAAGCAGAACTAATTTAACCATGCACTTGAAGAGTGAAATCATGATTATCAATTGATTTAGCAGCAAGATTCTCGTGTACGTATGGTATAATCAGATACCCAGGAACATATACTGCTAAAATTTCTAAGCAAGTGCGAGCAGCTACGTAATGAAACTCACTTTGACGTTTTTTTATAATTTATACTTTATACCTAGCATCCATACGTGAAATTTAAGGATCTGAGAAGCTATGGTATTAGAGCAGTCTCCTTTGCCTTTCTGTCAGTGTAAATAAACCTCGCGATTCCTACGCCTGGAATGAAAACAAGTAAGTGACTCTCCTCAACCTTAATTGAAGCTGAAGCTCGAGTGGAGAGGGGTTGAACCCACGAATCAGAACTTCTGTAGCGGTAACCAATGGGCTATCTTTGTCCCCATCACAATGCTCTAGTTCATCATTATCCTACCTGATTTCTTGTTGTGTTTCATGGTTGCGCTTTGACATTTTCTAGGTGGCATAAAGCAAGTGGATGGTGAAGACAATGAGCAACAGCTGGTTAGACTCTCAAAGACGGAAATCTCATTGACACTAACGAATAAGTTTGAAGTTCCAGACGATGACGATTCAGACATCAAGGCGTTGTTTGTCAGGTACGAACCTCTATACCATTGACAATCAAGTAACATCCGAATCCAATGAAAATTGAAGGTGGAGGCATGTAAATCGAAAATGGGTTTTGTGATTGCTAAAGCATTTTTCTGCGGAGCATACTCGAATCCCAGCTTAGCAGAAGCTGGCAACATTGCCTAGAGTTGCAACAAAACAGGACCATGCAAGCATCTTTCTGGTTCTAACTTCCTCATTTCATCAAGGAAAGTGTAAAGATATTTGCAGTTTGAAGACAGAGCATATTCATGGCTATTTAAGCGGTATCATATTACGGTAGCATAAATATAAGTGGAAGACAAATGAAGGCCATTTCATAACTCTCTTTCTGTAGAACAACACTGGGAGCTTTGCCTCTGGTCTCTGCAAACCTTAAAACTAATAGGTTGTGTAGTTTGCTGCATTTCTTAGAGTGGCACTAGGTCTGTATCGTTGGGTATTTTTCCCTGGACACGACGAGACGTCGCAAGCAAGGTCAATTTTTTGTCAATGGACTGACGATTCGTTGCATGTATTAAAGAGCTCAAAATTTGATGTTTTCTTTTTAGAACTAAGAAGCTGATAGTGTCTGTGATGCGAGTGCAACATGCAGAGAATTTGATACAAATCCTAGAGACTAGCTCAAGTCCAGAACAGGTATGAAAATCAGGTGCTTCTTGAAACAAGATAAATTCGCAAACCAGCAGTATCCATTCTCCCAAAAGCTCCTTGACCAGGAGTACAAGTTTCAGCGGAACATCAGGCGAACTGACTTGAATTTGGTCCGCCTTTTTAATAGCTTTGTGAAACGAGATCGTCTAATGCTGGGTTGTTATCGAGTCGTATTGTCTATAATGTAATTGATAGTTTTAGTATAGTGTTTCTCAAAATTTCTTAGAATTATGTGAAAGTTCTTACTGACTGCTGTGGGAAGTGTTCTATGTGTGGAATCAGGACTTAACCAAACGGTTTCCTTCCACTTCTCGTTGTAACGAGTAATTGATGCACGCTGTCTTACAGTAGGTTGCGAGGCTGCCTATTTTCGTGTATTTAAAAACAGTTGAAATCGTTTTTAGGAGGCGGAGCACCAACTTATTGTCAAGCAGAAGAAGGAAATTGATAAAAGCAAACACGGCTCGATAAGGAGGTCAGCCTCAGTGCACGGAGAGAGCAGGTATGGATTTTGTACTTTGTTTTTTGCATCATAGCTTTACACCAAGTAAATCAGTAATGATTAAGGCAATAGCAGGAAACATAGCAACGCAATGATACAATTCAGTTCAAAAAGCGACACAGTACAGCTTGAGTCAATGCAATGCAACATTTTCTATTTCAGCACGAAAAGCGCAACATGCATTCCAAAATTTTTCTGACGCGACGACGCGGCGCGATTCCAGTGCAAATATTGTAGCAACATGCAATATCATGTCGTGGCACAGCGTGACTTAGATGAACGCAAAATGGTACAACGGAATGATCTAACGCAGTGCAGCGGAAGACATTATGATGAAGCATTATGACCAGTCATTACACAGCATGACTTTACAGAACGAAATATAATTTAATGCGACCCAATAGAATGGAAGATGCTACAATTCACCATAGCATAGTGCAACACGAAGAGAGAAACACGATGTGTTGCTTTTTTAAATTTAATGCGGCATAATCAAACGCGAAAAATTATGCGAAGCATATTATATTTACGTTTTCATATTGAATTATTTTAAGGAGGGCTGCCCTTCAGCATATGCTGGTTTTCAAGGCCCTCCATATTAAAGCTGGACAACAGAATATGCCTTAGAAAAACACACATGGACCTTAGAGAATTCAAAACTTTTCAGAGTTACGGATGTTTATTGAAGAAATATTTTGCGTTAGCGTTTAACTTGTCATTATCATTAAAATGTTATTTGTCCTGGAATTTTCATCCGTTGGACGCATTGACAACGGAATTTGTTGTTGGGATATTTATCCTGTATGAAGATTCGTTATATCATATGTATTAGAGTGAACTCAGATCGTCGTTATGGAATCAGCAGCCGTGTAAGTTAAATCTTTTTTATTTTAAGAGCCCCTCTTGAAGACATCAAGAAGAGCATTTGGCGAAATTTGAAAGTTCTTGAGGGTCAAGGATTAGTTTCGTCAAAGAACGACTATCAAGATATTGTCAATGCTATTGCCAAGGTATGTGCCTTTTAAAGTTGTTTTTCAATATTTCATGATTGCAAAGCTTTTGCATGGATACTGGAAAAGCCTGTTAAACGGGCTACACTACCACCAAGTAGATTCATTATGCTGCGTGGATGACAGGAGTTGACTTGCGTTTCAAGGCAGTTAAAGTTGTCAGAAGTAATTACGTTGCTTTGCAACTTTTGTCCGTAGCTCCTTATGATCTTAGCATATTAACTTTCGTCTGCGATGCAAAAATAGCTACGAAATAACTACTTAGCTGTGCTTTGAATTACTGAATGTTACAAACAGCGAAAACAGTTTGCGAAGATGAGGACTAACGAAAAGACATCTAATTGGTAAGGCGTTTGTCACTGATCCTACAGTCGTCAATGGCTTGAGCCGTCTTCGATCTTGACTTTGGAATGAGAGCGAGAAGAGTCGCTGGCTCTCTGTAATTCCAGGTGCATGAGTCACCAGCTTTGTTGACGTCGAGAGGAAGACCGGGGACACTGCACTGTAAGCACAGCTTCTCTGTGTCCTCAAGTCTACCCTAGGATGGTTGGTAGAATGCATAGAAAGAAGAAAAACCCTCCCGAACACTTTCCCTCGAACAATCGAAACATCGTTTTGTTATGCACAGCGCGATGGAAACAATCGCCAGCATTATAAATATATTTTGTGTGTTATTGCAAACAGTCGCCAGAGATATATCACCTTTTGTTAATGTCCATTAATTTGATATATGATTTGAGCAAATGGCTTTGCGTTGGAATTGGTATTATCTATTATGAAGACAATGCGATTATTCTCAATCAGTTACTTGTAGGTTCATCGTAAGCAAACGCGTTCCCTAATGCGATTTTTGACAGACAACTTAACGGGATTAACCTAATATCGGCGAGTTAAACAAATTGATAAAAATGATATTTCATACACTTAAATGGTAATCGGACAACCATGATAAAGGATCTGTATTACATTCGATAGGGTCAATCAAATTTGTAATGTTCATCAAAGGCGAGTAGCTTTTCACGTTTGCTACCCTTGCCAGCTACCGCTGTGAAGACGTGCTCAGACAATGCATGCCTGCATGGGAGCCTTTTGAAGATGGCTATCAGTTTATTTGCACTGATTGCAGATGCAACCGTAAATTCATCAACCAATCTCGACAGAGTGTAATCCGTTGAGATTATACCAATATTCGTCTAATCCACTATTGTTTCAATTAGATGAAGCCATCACAAACTGTTCCGACTAGTCCCAGACACACAAAGGATTCAGCCGCGCAATGTTTTTCTTTTAGGCAATGAATGTCCTTTGTCTGTGTATCTATTATCGCCTTCAGTCTTTCCAAAGCACAATCTCAAACTCAGCCATTGTTCATCTTGATACCAAACAAATGCCCATTCAGGAGTTAGTTCTTTGCGCGGTTTTGGTACCCACGGCTTACCACTTTTCAGTTGCTCAGCATCCGAGTTGTTTCATACGGCCATGTCGCGTTTTTACTTCGAACTTTTCATGATAATGCAAATATCTATCGAAATCGTACTCTTACTTATGAACCTTTGTAGTATTAGATTTATAGGATAGAGTATTGTCTAGTAAAGAAATGTGTATGAATTTTGTAGAATTCATCTAATGATAAAGAGTAGAAATGACAATAATGATACTGATAATGATAATGATAATGATAATGATAATGATAATGATGATGATAGTAACGATAGTAATGATAGCAATGATGCTGATAATGATGATGATAATGATAGTAATGACAGTAATGATACTGATAATGATGATGATAGGGATTATAGTAATGATAGTGATAATGATGATAGTTTTAGGCCATCACATATCACCAGCTTCTCGCCAATCGGTGCTCAATAGATCGCATTGAAATCACATTGAAATCACATTGAAATCACATTGAGTTAATAATAGCGATTCCGCCGATGGGAAAATCTTCAATTAAAAATGCGCCAGCTCAATAGAAATGGAATAATTCTGTAAATTTTATGGCTGTGAAGTGTAGTGCCGCAAGTGTGTAATTTCACAACATTAGATTTATTGCTTCCATTCCAGCATGTTTCTCAACGAAGGGACTGTAGCCGAACAGAGCAACGGGAAACTAGCTCGTAAAAATCCACCCCACCCTCCTCTCGAAAAAATATGGATCCCATTCGCTGAATCCTGCTTTACTTGAAATCGAGTATGCTATGCTGTTTAGTTGTTATTCCCCGTCGCTTTTGCAAATGCTTTGACTAAAGCAAACGTATGGGTTATGGAGACTCAGAGAGTTCTCTGTTTGGTTTTGGCTTTGCTCCGAGTCAAATATTCAATGCATCATTTGTACCATTTCGCTTGCTAAGCCTTACTTTGCATATTCCAAGTACCAACTAACGTAGCAAGTTCTTGAAAACAGTAGCTCAAGAAAAAATGTTTTATTGTATCAGTTGAAAATTGAACTGATTTAGTCGCCTTTGATCATCTTAGGATATCAGAAACCAGCGCCGCTACAGGCAACGAAGGAAGCAAGAACTGAAGAAGCTGAAAGAGACTGTCGATAATTTGAATAAGAAGGAGAAGTTCTACGAAGAGCAAATTGATTATTACAATCAGTACATCAAGGTCTGTCTGGATAATCTCGCCAAGAAGTAAGCCTCTGTTTCCAATTTGATGTCTTTGTTGTTGCAACTCTTTGCTGTCTTTTATTGAAGCTTGATTTTCAGTCTCCAAGCCAATTAGCCATTGCCAAAATCATCTCGAAAATTTGCCACAAGTTTTGGGAAGAAAATTGTTGATTTGATACAGAAATCAAATTTTTCATTGTTCATTCAAAAAATTTGGGCGAGCTAATGCTGAAAGACATTTTTAAAATTGGCTAAGACTTTTTTGAAGGGTCGCCAAACCAACTTTTTGCACTATTACGTCATAAATTGGTTGCGCTAACATTACTTTTTCTTTTAGTAATGTGTTATCTATATATCTAAGTAGATTAAAGAATGTCAGATAACATTAATTTTTGTCTAATTGAATTTATCCTTGCGCACAACAATGCTCCAATATTGGTGAACGTTCAACCTCATCTTGGAAAGTTTCATCGCAGAAGCAAAGCCAAATTTTGTTGTGCCTTTTTTCTGCTACTTTTGTCAATAAGAAATTTCCAGAAAGCCTGTGAATCAGAGTCACGGTATCCATACCAAACTATTTTTGTGAAAATGACATAATCGGCATACTAGTTCGAAAGTTTTTACTTATCAGCTAGTACCGACATGGAGCAATCACTATCGGTTATTTCACGTCTCTAAAAGCGTATTAATGTCGTATCCAGGTTGCTCCAATGAACTTTTCCATAACTCGGTTCTCATTTTATCAGGAAAGGCTCGAAGGCGAAAAAAGGAAAGAAAGAGGAGAAAACCGTTAAAGGTTCCTTTAAATATAATGGCCTGAAGCTATACGAGAAGGGAGTTATTTTGGAAATGGAAGGACTGCCACAACAACAGTAAGTCGATGATTGTCTGTGTAAATATCTACTTTTTTGCAATGTAAGTGCATACACACACGCACACACACACACGCACATGCACACACGCACACGCGCGCACACGCACACACGCACACACGCACACATCCTGCTCCCATGTAGGTCTGTGTTGCTCTCGCTTTCTCTCCCGCGTCTCTCACTCTATTCCCCATGTCTCTCCTTCCCACGCTTCTCTCTCCCGTGTCTCTCAGTTTCTCTTTCCTTCGTGTCTCTCTCCAAAGCTGGATTCATTACTGTTATCGTAGGCTCAATACAATGCTTTCATTATAGTTCTGGAACTCCAGCCACTTCATAACCAGCAAACTGTATAGCACTGAAGGTGGAAATTATAAAGACGCTCTGTCCCGAGTACACGATTATTGGAAAAACTATGGATATGACCAAATGGCTTTGCCACAAAGCCATTTCATCCTTCACCATAATGGAGATTTATTTATACCTCTACCTGTCAACTTATTTACTTGAAGTCTTCTTTATCAGCTCTGGAATGCTGACGAGTCGATGTTTTCGGTTTTCAGTCTCGGAGCAGCGCTGTTAACTAATTTTCACTGAAGTCAAAACTTGTATTGTTTCCATAATTGAATCCGTAGGGCGGATTTCGGCGAACAAATATGATATCAAAACAACGCCATTAACATTTAGGGAATTACGTTTTGCCTAATTTCTCAAAATATTCCCTGAATCCATGATATAGACACATGATATTGGCTAAATTAGTGACTACAGTTTTTCGCTGTGAGCACTTGTTATTGCAAGTTCCAACTGAATATTGATATACCTTTAAGACCATTGGTTTTAATTGACTCCATCTGGTTTACTTAATCATTGATAACCTAATCCATATAAAAACAAATACACAATTGAAAAGTTTCGCCACACATAACATTGTCTGCAATAACCCACGTAGGACTGTGGAGGAGGGGAGCCATGGGATTGGTCGGTTAATCAATGGTAGCAGGCGCAAAGAATCATAGCACCAATCGGTTGTTGCTGCTGCATTGCATGGTTTGATCAAACATTACCAGCCAACATATCGCAGCATGCCAAGATGCTTGCGTTGTAATCAGTGCCAGACTCTTTAGCCAGGGGCAGCTCAGTCTAGCATGGATTTGTGTGTGTTAGAATTGCTCCGTGGCTACGGTGTTTGATTACAGCTTGCCCAAGGGCCGGTAGTTCGAGGCTGGTGGTCTTTTCAAGACGAGACTTTCGCTTAACTTTCAGTTACAATGAGACGGGTCTGTCTCTCGTGGCGCTGAAATCAGGAGGCCTGGTACTTTCAAGAAGAAACACCAGGAGACTGCTCTTAAGTCATAGTTTTTTTCTGGATCCTATAATCTACCTTAGGAATCACGAATGAAGAGCATCTTGAAACGTGAATCTTGAACAGCACCTTATTGGTGAAAAGGCTATTCCCTGCATAAATAATTGTTATCATCGTTTATCAAAAGGCATACAATTTTGAGAGAGGACCAGGACACCGTTGGAGGACCATTGTTACCCTAGATTTTCCCTTAGGCTGTTAGGTGAGGGCGTACGAAATAGATGCCTCTCAGATTTGATGATACATGATCTGCTTCGCTTGAGCGCTATTGCTGCAATGATAGCTTGGTATTTTTCTTGGAGTCCTTTCTATGATTTCAAGCAAATGATGACCTTCGTCCTTACATTCTTATTTTCTCTCTCTTTTTTTGCTTCTCCAATCAATAATTCGATCGATACTGAGCCACCTCGGCCGCTAGTATTTGTCCATTGACTTTTCACCGTGCCATCTAATTGTGTCTGCTTTTGTCGCTGGGACCCCCCTTCAAACAGCGCTACTGATTTCTGAAGAATATGGCGGGATCTATACTCTGCAGTTCTGCTTGCAAACAACCTCAAAATAGAGCCAGTAAAATCATGATTGATTAGCCGGGTCATTCATCCAATTCATTCACAATCTGTTAATCTGATTTTACGCACATCGTGTTCTTGGTTAGTGTGACGTTCTTGGATAGTAGATGGAATTAAAAGTCTACCACAGCAACGAGATCTTCATTATCTTGATGAACATTATCTCATCAAATTCTGCTCGCGACATCGTTTATCCAATCGTTCGTAAATTTATCAAAGGCTCCGATAGACGATAGCATTTGTCAATTCACAACAATCACCGTGGCATCCATCGCCGTAAACTCGCTTCTTCCATCAGGGTAAAGCCAGTCGATATAACGGCGTCTTGTGTAAGAAGACTTAGTGGCCTACCTACATGCTCTGAGTAATTACATAGAATAACTGTCATCTGCGCTTCAGATATTGCCTTTTGATATTTGTATATCTTTTCTTTTTGATTTCTCCATCAATTTTTCACATGATGACAAGTTTTTGTTCAGTTGATAACACGTTGTTACTTGTCATCTTAAAACTCTAGCATTCCTGTCAGTGAAGTCTTGGACCTCTCATAACCGTAACCTTGTAGCCGACTGTTTGATTTCTGCATTTGCTACAAACGCTCTTTTCATTACTCGCTCGCACTTCGTTACGCCTACTGCTACATCTCATTGTTCGCTTTGTGGCTTGCTTTTCTTTCTTTCCCAGTTTTAACAACATCCTGCAGCAGCATCATCTTGGATGGGAATTCTTGCTTTAGGCAAGTTTTTGACCGCATGCTTCGAACCTCCTCTTTTTCCTTCCATAGCATGATTGTGTTTGGGCACTGCTGCCTTAATCGAACGGTTATTGCGCTGGGTCGCATGGAAGCTCGAGTTGAATCATTGAGCCTGTGAGCAGCCTCTGCGAACTCTTCAACAAAGTCAATCATTTTAATCTAGTCTCGTTTCTATGCAGCATGCACACAAAGTGAAGCACCTAACGCATCATGCTTTATCGTCTTGATCAGACTCCTGCAGACGTTTTACAACGTCGAATCTTTAAATTTCTAATCTATCTCAATGGCGTATTGACTTTGAGAACCGTTAGTCGTTTTTGACTGCTGCCAGCATTCACCCCATGTCCTGCATAGCGAAATCCTAATTTTTCGGATTGCGCACAGCTGTCACAGCATGAACCTGAGACAGACCTCGATATGATTTCATGGCTCTTTGGCAGATTTTCTCACGTGGAGTACTGGTGGCTTTTTGAAAGCGAAGTCCCGCTAGCTGATAATCAGTTATCTAGGTAGTTATTGCCTTGAGCACTGCGCAGTTTGAATCGCTCCCTTTGTCGAGGGGTGATCATGGCAGTTTTTCACGTAAACAGACACCGCTAACAAAGCCAAGTTTAACCGAGTTAATTTCCTTCGTGTACACATGATTAGTTTAAGTGGATCCGCGCAATCTGCGTCGCAGCAGGACGACGAGAAAGACTGCATCTCCAAACAGTCGAAATGGCAGAGTGGCTGAATGGTCAAGCTTGCCAATACAAAGATATTGTTTAGTGCTATTTAAGTGGACTAATCTTCTATGCAAAGTTCTCAAATGGATTTTTAATTAGCATATAGGTCTCTGCTGTTATTTCAGGACATGTTCAATAACTAGTTATTGGCATAATCTACTTAAAATTTTTTTGGATAAGGCCTCACGACAAATAGTACGCTGAAGACCACCCTTTTTGTATAGCAGCATGGAGACGTATTGAAGACCGATTTAATTCGAGATTTTTACCGGCGATCCGCTTTGAAAATTGAAATTAACGAGAAGTATGGAAAAAATAAGGCCGCATCCCCTATATGAATTTCCCGGTGACGTATCAACTATGAAAATTCCACATTGACATTCGATAATTGGTCTTGAACGTAATTGCGTTGTTAGCTGAACTAGCCTAAGGATTGCATTACAGCGATCGGGTGGGCTTGCTGAAATATAAAGAAGTAATGGAAATCATGAGGTAACATCCTATCTCAGGTTTCACCCTTGCATTTCACACCAAGATTTCGGGTCTGAAATGGAACGTCAAAGAGCGGTAAAACCAAAACGCTTATTTAAGTAGTAACATTGCGACCCGAAGCCCCCATGTATGCGTTACCAGACGACTTTCATCTTCATTTTACAGAATTTTAGAATTCCAGTAGCACTGTTAAAAGAGGACGCATCTGCGTTTAATTGGTCAATTAAAGATTCGGAGTTTTTTGGGTCGGTTAAATATTTAGCCTGGCCTGTTTCTGTGATGTGTATCTACTTCGGCAAACGTTTCTAAAAACAGCTGAAGCCCAGTTGTTCTCGAGGTAGACTCGGACCAGCTTATCCATTGCGTGTCGTGAAATGCGACTAAAAGAAGTCAGTGACAAGAAGGGCATCGCACCATGAATATCCCAACCCAAATCTAAACTACGATGTAGACCCCAGGGTACCAAATAAAAGAATAGAGAAGATTAGAGGTCGAAAAGAGAGAGGAAGACCAAAGGGAGGCTGGGAAACTGTGTTAGAGAGGACCAAACTGCTGCATGACTCCAAGAAATGCAGACCCAGAAAACAGCAATCTGCAAGAGAAGTTCCAAAGTGACTGCTTGATACTTCCACACTGGTGAACCCCAGTCTGTGGGAGAATCCTCTTGTAACAGTGGGGATGGAGCTATGAAGAGTTGCATTTTGATGCCCGCTCGGCTTTCCTGAATGGAAATTACTCTACTTGTCTAATTCAGTCCAACCTTTCTTTGCAAGACATGCACACGAAATTCAGAAACTTGCACATGTATTTGTTTGTAAGTTATTCAGTTATGATTGCAGTCTTTAATTCTTTCATTACTCAAAGCTGTATTTGTTTTACAGATTCAAGGATGTTTCATTCGAGATTACTGCCGGAGAAGAGATAGGCCTATTCCAAGTCTCTGCCAAATTCTTGGGTATTTCCATGGAGAAAGTTGAGCTCGTTTTCCAGGTAAACTAACCCTAATTTCATCATTTCAAGATTTATTTAACCTTTGAGTTTTTTGCCTCGAGTAAGACTATGGTAAGCGATTGATTGATTCTGGTTTGTGATGCAGAAAATTTGTTCCCGTTTGCACGATTCCTACATATCGCGCTGTTCCAAAGCATTGCTCTGTATCCACAGAAACGGTCTTGTTTTTCACCTTTTCCACTGTGACCTCGGTAGCGAACAGTTCTCAGTATGAAAGGCAAGTGTTATCATTCCAAGTTTGGTTTGTATGCAATTAGAAATTTTGATCTCCCTTCGTCGATTAAGGAATCTCTGCGCAGGAGAATCGATTCTGCTTGTGATTGGTTGTTTCTTAAGCAGAGACACGGACGATGGTGTCTTTGCAAACTAAGCCTTGTGATTTTCCCCTATTTGGAATTCTTGAAGTGGCTCCTTCAAGTCAATCGCCGCTCATTGCATGGAACCAATTTAGGAAGAATGCTTTTCGGCTTTGATCGGAACGGGTTAAGTCTGTTGCAAGCGTGGCATGGCTCTTTGCTGTTTCCCCACGTGCATTATGCACTAGCAGGCACCATCCACTCACGCCACTTTGCCGTTCTAGGGAGAATCTTCTTTGTCGTATTGATCTGAAACTGATATTGAAAATCATCTCAAGGCTGTGAATGCAATTTCTGATGTAACCATCTTTTAAGCTTATTTGACCGACGCGTAGCTTATGTATGTATCATTCACGGATCGAGTTATTAAAACACGTTGCGGCCAAGTCTAATTCAACTTTAATTACGTAAGCATTCTCACGCTTTCGAGACCTAATTAATCCTAGCTCTTTACCTCATTTCACAAGCCCCTGATTGGGTCCTTTATCAGGCTACTGCATACAAGTCACCAATCATGGGCTCAACTGAGCTGCATCAGTGTGGCGTATCTTGGCACCTTAAACTAATTTTCCACATGGGAAAGTGCCGAATTTGAGGTTTGTAAGGAAATCCTACGTTAAGCCGTATTTGAGGTTAAAAGGAAGGTCTATGTGCATCCTTTTTGTTTCGCTACATTGTCAATGACTGGGTGGTAATTATCTCCGTTGCAACCCCAGCACAGCCAGTGCATTCGACAGAGCTCTAGAGAGTTGTCTGCCTTCCTCCCAAATTCAATACAGGATTAGCTGGCGCAAATGAAAGGTCCTGGTTAAGGCATTCTTAATCGGTCCTCGGCAAATGCAACCGGGACTGTCATTTGGCTCCATTGATTATGTTGGTTTCAAGACGTGGAAGTTAAATGCGCAGATGGTTGAATGGGTTTGGTCGTGAGAATGAGATAGCGGGTAGTGTTATAGGCTCGTGGGGCATGAAATGGCGATTTTATCATGGATATGTGCGATTTTGCTTTGTTTAATGGATATGTGTCATGGTGATACGTTAATTGGATCTGAGTGCCACAGGTTGATAGTCACATTGCTACAGAGGGAACTTCGTCCAACCAAAATCAAACCAAGCAAAATTAATGTGAGTCAGAGCGAGATGAATCAAAGTGCATCAAATTAAATCAAATTGAATTGAATCAATGGGAGTTGAAGTAGAACAATGTGAATCAAAGTGCATCAAATTAAATCAAATAGAGTTGAATCAATGGGACTTGAAGTAAATCAGTGTGAATCAAAGTGGATCAAAGTAAATCAATGCGAATCAGATCAAAGTGCATCAAGTGAACTATATCCGTCACGACGCATGGAAATGTTTTAACGATTTCTATCCCCCAGTTTGGTGTCTTTTGGAAGTATAGGAGAGCAGGACTGCCCTATCTGAAGCAAAAAGCAGAGTCTCTCTGCACCGCATACGATGTTAATTGAACTATTCCCGTTTTTAATTGCACCCATGCCGTCTCATATCAGACCAATCCGTTATCAGGACCAACCATCCTTTGTCTTTTATGGAATCCTCCTCGTTCTCATTTATGGCAAATTGGCCCTGGTTTCCTGCAAGTGGTTGTTTTTCGCAACCCTTAGCTGTTTACACGGTATGAGGTATTGGTTTCCAGTTGTCGGCCCATTTCATAAGATCATCATCTACTTGAAGATAATTTTAATCACATGTCCCAGATCAGAATCAATCGCTTATCGGTTTATATTGATTGCGGTGGATCCGATCGATTTCGGATTGTTCCCCTCGTCTTGTTATTCCATGAAAAATTTTTCCATGTGATTTACCCTGGTTTTCTCGTGGGAGGCTGGATTTCTGGAGAATGATTGTCTCAATCGTTGCACAATTCGGAATGAGCAATCAAAATGGTTCAAGAATCAAAGTCTATGGGCGTTTGCTCTGATGCATGAACCTTCATCAATGCTCAGAAAGTTGAAACATAATTTCGTCATCCTGAAGATCTTTTTTCCCAGACACCCATCATAGTATAGGTAATGACTGAAAAAGAACGTGCAGATTTGCACCGAGATGCTGACAGAATATGAATTTGAGCGGTAGTCTTATTTCAGCTGTTAACCGCCTTTTCATATTCTGATGAGTTTCGGATTAAAGTATCGTCTGTATGTCGAAATGTGTTTCTGCTTTTCCGTCCGGTGTGTGTTCTTTACCTACATACGAGGCGAAGAGACAAGTCCCATCGTAGTGATGTCATCTGCAATGCTTGCCTATATTTGGATTTTGGTGTGATATAATGCATCACGCTTCTTTGGTGAATATATGGGAAACTGTCACGAAAAGAAGCATTGTCTTTGCTATGAGATTGTTTGCAGCTTGAAAACTGCTTCATGCTTAAGGTCAAAATCTCAGACCAGTTAATTTTTGCTTTCTCAGATGAACGTTGTAAATTTTTTCCTTCTGATGAAGTCTTCTTTCACCTCTGGTATGCTTGGTGCATGGAATCTCGCCTCGAATGCCTAAGCTTATTTCTAATAGTTCTAATCTCGCTTTTGTAGGACTTGTTGCAACTACAGTACGAAGGTGTTGCGGTAATGAAGATGTTTGGTAAGGCGAAAATAAATGTGAACTTGCTTGTCTTCTTAATCAACAAAAAGTTCTACGGCAAGTAAATTATAAAGACCAATGTTTGAAATTTGGGTAATTTGCTTCTACTGCTAGATAGAGAGCAGTTCACAATATTCGCCTCTATTATAGAACAATTTTTGTACTTTTGTTTCTCAAATGATAGAGTAATTTTGTAAATTGATGACAGTTCAAATGGTTCTGATGAACTTCTTCAACTTCAGAGGGAACCATTAACATTGCTACTGTCATAAAAATACATTGCATTTCAAATCACATAATTAGAATCACAGTTTTGGCTGTTAATCTATATATTCTATACAACCTTGTCGTTTGATTTCTGCTTGTTCACTCCAGTTAAGCCATTTTGTGGTGTAAATTCACTTTTCACCTTCCTGATAGCTGAAAGTAACTTTTGTTCAAATATCATCATTTGGCAACTGAATTATCTGTAAAGCGACTTCCAAAATCGGTATCCATACATAAAATGCTCCAGGACCGTCTTAGATAGATGTAAACTCAAGAAGTGGCAACTAGTTCCTGCGCAGCTAGTTTCGTCCGTTCAGAGCGGTCTCTTCAGGCCGAATGAACAAGTAGCGAAGAAATTAGTTGTCATTTTTTGAGTCATCATTTCTAAATATATATATATATATATATATATATATCACATAGAGGGTGCTGTCTTCACCACCATATGGTGCTCTATGTACAAAGTACAGAGCGTTGATAGCAGAAATGCAGAAAAGGAAAAGACCGATTCTCTGTTACTCTGAGTTTCGTGCGAAGGCACTCGTCAGACAGACTATAACAGTTATAGTCTGTCTGACGAGTGCCTTCGCACGAAACTCAGAGTAACAGAGAATCGGTCTTTTCCTTTTCTGCATTTCTGCTATATATATATATATATATATATATATATTTATATATATATATAAATATATATATACATATATATATATATATATATATATATATATATTTAAATATAAATATATATATACATATTTAAATAGATATGTATATATATGGGCAGAAAGAAAGTCGCTCAGGAATTAGTTCTCTGTTAATGATGACTTGTAGTTATCATAAAGATAAGAGATCAATTGTTCTGTTGTCACTAAATTTACAGAGGCTTTTGTCATCTGGGGTTAGTTGAGTATTGTGTTTTATGAGTTGAAAGGCCACAGGGATACGATGCAACAACGCTAAGGGAACATTATATTATATGGCTTATCCATCTGTTGCCAAAATATAATAGTTTATGGGTTTATTTGTCGTATAACGAGGTATCAAGATCGTTCTATAAATATATAAATGTGTATATATGTGTGTGTGAATGTATGTATGTATTCGTGGTTATGTATGTAGCTATGTGTGTCTGTATTCCTGGTTATGTATGTAGCTATTTATGTCTGCATGTTTGTATGTATGTATGTATGTATGTATGTATGTATGTATGTATGTATGTATGTATGTATGTATGTATGTATGTATGTATGTATGGATGTATTATTCAAGAGTGTAATTTTTGTATCCTACACGGTTCAGGACTGGATTAAAAGGAAAGTGAGCGGCAATTCTCGGAAGCCTTTTTTATTTTGAAATATCAGTTACGAAGGCAACTGCGTCTTCAAAAATTAACAGCGTGAGAAGCTCTGTTAATACGTGGTGTTTTTTTTACTTCATGTAGATGATTTTTTCCGATCAGACGCTTACACTACCTCATTGGTGTCTAAATTATGAGATCCGTTTCAGTTTCAAAGAGCAAATGTTCTCTTTCGTGGAAGCCCATTTGATTAAAATTTATTGTATTAAAAATCTAACTACCTTTCGACCTTAAGCCTCTTGTTGCCTTGACTTTTTAGCAAGCACAATTGGCACAGATATTACTTTACAACATTATCCTCTCATAGCGATAAACATCCCACCTTAGCTCAGTGATGGAAACCTATTTCAAAAGGGAATAAGTTTGCGATTTCTTTCGTCAGAGTGTGATAACTAATTTGCTGTGAATGTTTTTCTTGCATTTACGTTGTCTTGTTATACCATAATGATCCAATCTCCTGCAAGATGGTTTTCTTGTAATGCATTAAGAAGGTGTTTTCTTGCATTTCCTTTGTTGTGTTACGCCATGGGGATGTCTAAGTCCCTTCTTCGTTCCTTCTAAGATGGATGACCTTTTGCGCTTGATCTCAAACGGCGAGTGAATTCCTAACGCTATTTTCTATATCTTGTGTTCCTAAACGGATGACCTCCAGGGATCACATCTCGGGAGCCCGTTGTTGCCATTGTTTATTTAAATCAGCAGTAAAGATTTTCTTCGTTTAATTTCATATCACATCATTCACTGCATCGTTTAGCTCACTCTTCGTGTTTAAATCTCAGCACACCTTTTGACGTGCCGTTCATGTCACTTGCCGTCCTTTCTTCCTCTCCATGCTTTCTCCTGTATCGGAACTATTTGTTCCCTTATTTCTTTGGTTCGACCCGTACTCACTGTCTTTTCTCTTTCATTTCGCACATTTCGCTTTGATTACGCGCATTCTCACCCTGTCTCTCTTTAGTTGCGCCAGTATTTGCGCTCGTTTCGCTTTGATTACGCTCATTTTTACTCCCATCTCTTTAGTTGCGTCAGTACTTCCGCTCGTTTCGCTTTGATACGCACACGAATAGAAGTAATATTCATTAAACGAAGACATGCAGTTATTGATAAGCAAGAATTTATTTTACGATGTTAGATTAAGGTTACATCATCATGTGTCTGTTTCATGTACATTTGCTATTGTTGGAGGAATCTTAGTTGCTAGAATGATTAGACAGAGCACGTGTCAATCTTACTAAAAGTCCTGTGTTTATTCCCACCCTTATTCCCGTTTCTGGGTGTGCCCGTTGCCCCCCCCTCCAGCAGTAAATGGGTGCCTGGCGAAGCATTTGAGGGTAAAATGCGACGAGGGTACAACCGTGGCAAGGTGCCCCCTAATGCACGTATACACCTGGGACTCAAGTTTGCTGATATCATTGCATGGGATTGTTTCTGATCTTAGGTTTTGCACCTTTTTTCATCCATTTTACATTCACCCGCAACTGATCAATTTTTAATGAGTGCTTTTTTTTGTTAATTGTAAATTTATTTCGAGTGTTTACCATTTCATAAGTCATCAGGTCTTGCTTATGCGAACTGGCATCTACATTGGATTACCCCATTCGCCTAGGAGACACCTAATGCGCCGTCATTCGACTGGGCTGCTGCTTTGAAGCAAAGGAGTCTCACTTTGTTGCCGCTACCGGCCGAAGAATAGGACCTGATCTTTGCGGTAATAAAAGGAGAAAAGATTCCACCCTGGATGCAGATTATCTCTATAAAGATGCCCCGATTTTATTAGATTTGCTAACCAGGTGCTCGGATTAATTTCAATGATACATTGAAAATCCATATTAGATTTCAAATTAGGTGGTATAATATGCTAGTGTTTTCACTTTGCATGAGGCTAATATTTCTCGTAAGGTGGACAATGGTGCTTAGTCGATTCTCATCAAGTCATCGTAAACAGCATCGCTTTTATTACTGTGGTATAAGGATTTCACTTCCTTGCATGAAGTCGAGAGACTTGAAACCGTTATAAGCTGGGCGCAAGACTTGATGCAATTATAGGCCTAGTCAAAGACTTGCAACATTCATACGCCTTGTCAAAGACCTGCAACATTCATACGCCACGCGGAAGACTTGATGCTGTTATACGCAACACTTGATACCTCCACATCCCCAGCAAACGCTTAATGCATTTGCAGGCTTAGGAATATTGACGTAAATAAAATCTTGAATCTCAATGAAAAGGGACAAATCTCACATAAATCTTATGAAAAGTAGACTTCAAACTTGGCTCAGAACAGAGCGTCTTCTTGACAAAGTAGACTTCCAACTGATTCTAGGTTTTTGAAATTGGCTGCCAAGATTATTTTTTGTAAGTCTCTGCCAGCCCCTCATGCACCAGAAGGAAAGCCGAGTCCCATACTCAAATCGACCGTGGGAGCATCTTGCTAGCGAGTCACCACCCTGGCCTTCAACGTTGGGAGATGAAGTAGCTAGTTCTTTCCACGCGGCACATTCCCCCCTTGGTTTACGCCAGTCACTCATTTTATGCTGGATGAACAGATCGGGCATTGCATCTAGAAACGGGACCGGGCGTGCCTCTAGCCGGGGGGACCTTCACCACTATGCAACTGCCCCTATTTTATCCATCAGTCATTCAATACTCTGTCAAAGGGAAGCTGCATTTGCAATGTAATGTTTGCAAAGCTTTCTGGTTTACTGCAGGCAGAGGTTTTCTTAGTGAGTTGTGTTTGGGAAAGGATACGGTGGCCTGTACAGAGCCCCGACAATGGAAGAAAGGAATGTCAAAAGGATGAGAGGAGAAAGAGAAAGGCTAGGTTTATTGGTCTTGGATGCGTTCCATAAATTGCACGTTTTTGGGATGAATGATGTTTTTTGGGATAGAGTTCGTGGATTAGGCAGTGAAACTTTGAAACGTAGTTCTCATTCCCAAGCATTGAGAAACCAATGGTTCGCCACAAATGTTTTAGCCTTTCATGCAGTAAAGAGAATTTTTCTCACCAGAAATTTTAGGTGATGAGTATATCTTGGAGCTTAACGAGAATGGGAGCATTTGAGGTGAGGCATGCAAAAAACGAGCCGTATTTTGAAAGCCTTATAACAAAATTTTCAACTAGCTATTCGAAAAATTACTTTATTCTTACATGTTAAATTTAAACTTGTTTCGGATCACAGAGACACGTGTTCAACAGCTAATGAGAATCAATTCTTAAAAGTTCACCATATAAGCTTGGCTGTTTGAAATCTTTGACTAATATCATCCTCAAATGCAAAAAAGAGTGCGGGGATAATGCTTCTTTGTTATGAGGATTTTGGCATAAATGTTGTACTGGATATGAAGATATGTCATTCATTACCACGAAATAATTTCACCCTGTTCGATACAGTAAGACTTTCGCAATATTCGTAGCTTCATACCGCAAGAAGTATGCTCAAGTTGTTAGTGTCGCGGTCAAATTGTGCCCCGGAGACTCCCGATCCTAGATCTTGCCATCACAGGTTGACGGAATTACCTTCTTGATGGCCTCGTTTCCGACTCGTAAGTCGAATCGTAAATTTTGCAAGAGGTTGGAGGTTGGAGTGGATTTTGGAAGGTTTCTTTGCTGGACATAAGCTGGGATCACCCCATATCAAATTCTGTATGGTGACAATCGATGCAACAAATTTGCTGCCAATGCTCCTAATAACCTTGCTCGAAATTCTACTTATACATATAAAAATGTACTACTCGCACACAATTTAATAGTTCTTGCCATACCCGTTTATAACGATTGAGTCTGAGTGAAACGTAGGCCGTTGGTATAGTTCGCCGTAACTGTGACGCCGGCTTATGTATTGTAAATCTGATTGGCTGCGAAGCAAAGATGGCGGAGTTATAGTCCTCTTTGCGCTGCGGTCGTGGGAAAGATTCGCCTTCAAGTAGTAGGGGTCGTCGCACGTCACTACGGTATGGCGATGCTCTGGTCTCCAGTGTATATCACCGTGGTGACAGCAGGTGCAGCTTGCCACTTGGCACGGACTTGAAGAGATTTGTGAGTACGGTGTCACTGGTTGAAATGGCCTTGTCTGAGTGTCGCTTGAGTGGCTGTATGCTCCTCGTATCTCTGCGATGGCATCGTTAATTGAATAAGACGGGCGAGGCCGTGAGCTGCCGTAAAGTCTCTCTTCGCTTTCCGGTATGCGCTCCTTCTTCCTCCATTTCGCTCTTCGGTTTTGAAACCAAACCTTTATGAATATATGAAATGTGTTCTCAAAAACGTGTAAAACATTTCAAGCAGACAGGAATGTTGCAATCTCTTCTGGTGGAATCAATCGCGATTATCAAGGAAATTATCATACGAATGTTTGTGAAAAGTGAAAAGTATTATTAAGCCCACACTCCATACTACGATCCACAGCATTGTGAGATAGGGTTGCAAGTTACTTTCCCCCCCCCCCCCCCCCGCGCACTTTCTTCACAGCTTTAAGCCGGGTACCCATTTGCTGCTGTGTGAGCACACGGAGCAAGAGCATCCGTGACGGCGACTGAAGGTGTCATGACGGCGAATGAAGGTGTCATGACGGCGAATGAAGGTGTCATGACGGCGACTGAAGGTGTCATGACGGCGAATGAAGGTGTCATGACGTCGGGACCTTATGTACAATGCGAATACACTTGAAACACTGTGAGCTAATACTTGCTAGCGAATAACCAAACATCAATATCAAAAGCGATTCATCTGAGCATGAAATAGAACAATGTCAGTGAGGGGGATGCCAGCAAGAGTGTGAGATGAAAGCTGCTGTGGCCTGCCAGTGACTATCTTTAATGAGATAACAATTCGAACAAAAAAAGGGTGGGAACAACCGATGGCGCAAACCAGTCACACTGAATAGGATTTTACGCTTGCAATAGTTACAGATAGTGAAGATAGAAGATAACTCTTTTAAATAGGTGAGACTTGTGGTGAATTGTCTGCTTACATGCATCGGTGCTGCTGTTTTTATGTTTGTATTTCTCAAAGGAATGTTTCATTTTTCTCAGGAAGCAAGGTAAGGTACGTTTCGGTATTGGTTGATAGCGAGCCATGTCATGTGGCTTAAGATTAAGAATGAAATCGGCCTAGCTTAGAAATTACCTGCACTCTGGCTTCGCTCAAGTCTAGCCTCATTGCCAATTCTTCCCTCATAAAGACATCAGGATACTGCGTTTTCTCAAATGCTCTCTCCAACTGGTGCAATTGGTACGTCGTGAAAGTTGTCCTGCTTCTGCGAATTTTCCGCGGTTTTTCTTCGTTTTCTGCATTGGCAACTACAGATTCTTCCTCACTTCCAGATTTGCTTGCGTCATCGTCAATGCTTTGCGGCTCCTGCTGCATAAATTCGCCATCTTGGCTATTAATGCATTCATACTCTGCAAAGATCAAAGTGTCGTGCGTTGAGTCTTACAAAACAGATTAGATGGCGATAATAATGATAATACTAATAATAATAAAGTACTGATCGGAATTTTAAGGCGCATGGCACCGCCATCTAGAAACGGTGAGATGAGCACACGTGGGGAATCTACTCTGATGGGGCTAAGACGCTAACACTGTTGTGATTATTAGTTGACACTTTCTTAGTCTTTTAATGGTTATATGTATATCACCATTTTGTTAATTTACTTTGGACGAACCCTAGTAAACCAGTATTGCTGAGTGGTTTACCGTCCTTCAATGCTGTTTCTCACTGCTCACATTTTATCTTACAGCTGTCTGTTATCATTATTATTACTGTAAACCTAGAAGTGTGGTCTTCACAGGGAAAACAAGTTTAATTCAATAAAAACCGTGTAATCTGAGAAATCAAACTGTATTTAAATCATATTATAGCTACTAGTCCCTAGAAAGTTTTGAACTCCAGAAATTTCGCATGAAAAAATTGTGTTTCTCTTAAGACTGAAAACTTTTTTGGCCTAGTTTATGACGAGAAGTTTTGAGATGAATGAAAGTTTTGATTGACAATGCTCATTATAGCCCTAGAAAATGGAGACATGCTTTCATCGCACTGAAGGTTTTTTCTTCCAGCAATCAGTCGTCAGAGAGTATGGAACGTCTGAATATGGCCGAAACAAGTTTCCGTTATACCCAGATTGCGTAGTCCCATTTCGGCGAGTATTCCACTTTTCATGCTCAGATGAAAACATGTTTCCAAGCATTCTCCCAACATTTAAAGGTAGGTGTTTAGGACCGTGAGATTCTATGCTTAACAATCAGCTTTTTCGGGTCCATTACGATATCGTGTCGTCACGCCAAGATTCATACGCCTGAATAACTGGGAACTAGCGATTCTCCTCACACTAAGAAAATGTTTGCGCTGAAGGTGCCGAACATTTCGTCTACAGTCTAACACCGTTACCACCGAGCTACCCAAGTGTCCGTGGGAATATGGGAATATCTTAAGTTTGGCAGAATTGAGATACGTAACAGCAAGTGAATATTATATATGCTACGCTGCGAGACGTAAATATGATTTCAACCCAGCGAATGGCTTTGATAATATGCTACGTTGCGAGACTTTAATATGATTTCAACCCAAGGAATGGCTTTGATAATATGCTACGTTGCTAGATTTTAATATGATTTCAACCCAGCGAATGGCTTTGATAATATGCTACGTTGCTAGATTTTAATATGATTTCAACCCAGCGAATGGCTTTGATAATATGCTACGTTGCGAGATTTTAACTGTTAAACGTGCTCCTCGTGGAACGTGGCAGTTTATCACTGTAAGTTTTTAAGTCCTAATGAAAGACAGTTCAGAAATTGATCTTGATAGGTTTTGCATTCGTGTCTAAGTATGTGCACGAACGTTTTCAGAATATTTTATCGTACAAGGTACATAGCCATTCTTGTTGCAAATGTTTAATCGGGGCAGGGTGATTGAAAACATTATTTCGGACGCAAGACTGGGTTACAAGGGAAGGAGATTAAGTGAGATGCGCAGGAGTAGGTCATGCCATGCAATGAAATCCTGCTCTTGGGGCGAGGGATAAATCAACTGTGCTGGCATAACGCTTAATAAACCAATAAAAGTAAGCTTAATAACATGCAAATTAGCTTATTATGAATTATAACGACAAGGATATGCCTTATCCGTTAAGACAATGACGATTTGCGTGATATTATGGCACCGTATCGGGACGCAGGAATTAAGCTAGTTCTCAAAGCTCTGTAGCCAATAGCACAGTGATTTACAAGGAGAATTCAAGCTTAATCCAATATCCCTTTTGCATCCGACTATTACTAGTATTAACAATTCGTTATAGAATTCTATGGACTTAAATGAAATTATTTGTCCTTTGAATCAAATCTCCCATTTTCTACTTTATAATGAAGTCAGCTCGCTAATTCTCTCTTGCAAATCAAGAAAACTATGTCAGCCCCTACAAAAGGAGATATTTTGGATGCTATTGACACAGCTATGCTTGAAAAACTGGTTAAAGCAAAATCGTCTAATTCATCTGAAAGATGATGGGCCGTAGTGTCTTGGTTCGGTGTCTGTTCGACTCATAACGCAGGGGTCGTTGGTTCGAATCCTGCACGATTGACTATAAAAGCACCATTGGTGAGAGGCACTGAAAAAGTGCATCGCATACTCGATTCCAACCTTAGCAGAGTCCCGAGACAGGACTCAGAGATTTTTCCAGGGGAGTGGATGTAATGATGTGGTTCCCCGTGATGTTTTCATTGTGACACACGTGCAGGATTCGAACTTGGAACCTCGGCGTAATGCGTCGGCACGCCGAACCACTACGCATTGCATACCGGCAACAGCCAGCCATCTTATTATATCTATTTTCCCAGAAAAAATCTCCAAGCCCTGCCTCTGGTGTCGCCTATGCTTGGAATCGAGTGCGCTACACTGAATAATAATGATGATGATAATAATAATGGTGATTGTAATATGAAATATTCAAAGTGGCTGTCCAGCAACGAAGATTTCATGAAGATAAATTCTTTGCACCTGTGCCCAATGTCAAAGTAAAGTTAAAAACATAAAAAAGTTTTTAGAACATCCACGAAACAAGGTAAATGCGTGTCCAAATCAGTTCTTAGAATACGACTTGGATCGCAAAATAAGATTCAATTTTGTTATTTCACGGGGCCATTTGATGCAAATATGAACAGGATTGGGTTTGAGGAGCCCACAAGATTAATTATTAACCTTTAAAAGCATCTCAGGCGTCTTTGTGCCCTGCATACATCTGATGAATAGACAACTGCAGTGGATATAGCATCTTATCTAAGCACCTAAGTGCTGCTGCCAAATCTATTGCTGATAAATGATTAAGTCTTTGAATGAAGACTGTTGGAAGAAGATCTTCTGATAGACTAAACTGCGTCGCATGCTCGATTTCGAGCGTAGCAGAAACCAAAGACAGGGCTCTAAGTTTTTTCCAGGGAAGTGGATTTTATGGGGTGGTTTCCCGTTGTCTTCCTCGCCAACAGCGCTTTTATTGTGGCACGTGTAGGATTCGAACTCACAACCCATGTGCTATGAGTCCACACGTTTAACCACTGCATCACGGCACCACTCCCTTGATAAACAATAGCTGGTAAACAATAAGTCTGTGAATGCAGACTGCTCGAAATAGCTCTGTTGTGCGAATGAAATCTTTCTATCCAAATCAAGGGAAATTTAAACACCAATTCAATGCTTGCAAACGACGATTAGGGCCCGTATAATCGTATGTTTTGATGACATGTTAATTCTCGCATACCCGCAGAAGTTGCTGTTTGATTACGTATTCAGCAGGGGATGATAGTCTAAGATACCTTGTGATAAGAATTACGCAGGACACTGCAAAATTCTTGAGATATTGAGAGCCTACACTTCACATGACGTTCAAATCTGTATAATTTTCCCAAACACTCTCCTTTAGCCACTTAATGTAATTTCATGCGATAAAACCAGATGACAAAGTCATAAATCCCCAGTTTCTCGGTGAGTTCTAAAGCAACCCAACAGATGGCCCAAGCAGCAAATTTTTCTCGCACTTCTTTCTATCTGGTTCATTCTTCAGTTACTCTCTCATTCAGGCGCACGCTTTGAAATGTGGCAAGTGCGACTTTGCAGCTTGCAAAACGCTGAAGAGCAGTTTGTCTGGGCTTTGACTTGCAAGTTGGTACAGATCTTGGCTTCTTCTGGTACCGTGAAACACTCAGTTGACCATTCCAAGCTTGAATCTACCTTACAATAGACTTGAATCTACCGATTATATCGTCATGCTACCTCCTAGCACTAACTGTCCTTTATTGAAGCGATTTTGCTTGCAAAACTTCACTTTGAAATCATCTGTAAATGCTAGTAAACTTTCATTTTTAAGATGCCTATTATTTCGGTACCATTTGTATGGTTTTATGTTGTATATAGATGATAGAGACAGTGAGCACCGGACGAAGTCTTGTGCTTGCTAGGGCTGAGAACCACTCCAAGTTCTCAAATACGAAACTCAAAGGAGAGCTTGCCTTCTAAATAAATTGATGCAGTGGAGCAGGCTGCAAGATTACCGCGGTTCAAGGCTAGATGAAAAGCCAGAGAAGAGGGAGACAGACCAAAAGCACAGTGCCTGGACAACGCAGAAATGGTCAGGACTTAGTTTTCAGCAGTCCGCAGACTGATGGAAGATCGGGAAAGATGACGGTTAATCCCAAACGGGATGGCTGGACTTCAGTAATGATTGATGATCATGGTTATGAATGTCTTTACACAATGGTTTGTTCGACTTGACCCGGTGCTAAACCATTTGAGATTTTGTTTTTTAAGTCAACAGAAGATTCGATATTCAAATCCGTGTGCTAACGCCCTGATTATATCCTATTAGGACTGTTCATCCTTGCTTTTGAGGAAATAATTGTATTTATATATTTTGAAGATTTGCATACAGTCGCATGCAACTTATCATTCGCACAAAACAAAAGGAGCAGCCACGTTTTCATGAAGGCACCTGAAGTACATGATGAAGTTAAGCCTGATAATGGGCTTAAAGCCATGTGGTGGTATGATGGATAGTTCTTGCTGTACGCCAGTTTCTTGCTGTACGCCATTTCTTTACAGCCTCTTCTTGAAATCTAATTTTTTTCAGTGACTTATGTTGGGGAAAGGTCATGGCCTACACAATGCCTCAACAAAGGAAGAAAGAAGAAAGTGAAAGGCTAAGAGAGAGAGATCAGATCAAGTCTATTGACCTTGGATTTGAAAAATGGTAAGTTGTAAGATTCAGGAAATAAAGAGGAAGGCAAGACATCCCATAAGTTGCATGTTCTAGGGACGAGTGATGATTTGTGGGACAGAGTCCGTGAATTAGGCACGATAGCTAAGGGTAGGCCTGTAAAATCGTCTTCTTAGTGGGAAGTATCATCCAGATGACCTTGATTAGCAACTACCTTATCCTGATTAGAAAATGTCGCTCGATTGCATATAGAACCAGTCGCTGCTCATGTTTCCCAGCATGCTTACTTGCTGTGTTTTTATTTAAAGAAGGATGGTTTTTGAGCCGGATTTTCGGCAATAAATGGCACGCGGATTATGCCCCGTTTGTGCTATCGTTTCTACTAGGTAAAGTACCCATTCCCGATCATCATTGCTTCAGAAAAGCCGACGTCTTACCGCGGGGTCCCTTCC
>OZ032122.1:5386690-5474190 GCA_964026355.1 Pseudorhiza aurosa
GTAACAGTTCTCTTGCTTTGAGCTTATATTTTCTGATTTCCGTTCATGTGAAGATTTTCCGATCATTAGATGAGCCAGACCTTCGTGATTTAGAATCGGAATGGGAAAGTCTTCACTGATGACACCACTTAGTCGAAGACATACATAGTTTCATTTGATATGCAGGTTAACTGACCGAGAAGCTGCTCACATACATGCAAATATGAAATACCGATGGAGAATTTTAAAACCACACAATAATTCTTTATGCTTAAAAGTATAGAACGCTTGCAAGTAAGAGCCCAAATACCTTTCTACATCAAGGCAAAGCACAAGTGTGTTGTGAAAATGTTTCTTAGTCTAATTGAGTATAAAAGTTTGCAGGTGAAACTTCAATGAAAACTGAATCAAAGGTAACAATTTTTCTTGATAATTCTTTCTTACATTTCCTGTAGCTTAAAATATGACATCTATCGAAGACGCATTTGACGTGTTAATTGTTTCATACCACCAATTACAGCTCGCCCTTGTTACCTCAAATAGTTTCCTCTTCGTGTAATGTTCATTAGCTTTATAAGAATCTCTTGTAAATGTAAGATAGACTGGGGCTTGATACCGAATTTCCAGCTCTGAAATGGTGCATATGGCGTACTGGCCTAACATTCCGTACACTGGGAAAGAGGAGCAATCTACAAATATATTGCTACTAGCTGGCCAACCCCAAACTAAGGCATTTATTGTGTTAGTAAAACGGCGTAACTTGGAGGCTAAAGAGGCAGACGCGGGTACTCTTGATTCACCGGAAATGACAAGGGAAGGCCTTCGAGTCTCCATTGCTGAAAAAGTCCCTTTGGTAACAGCCTTTGCAGATTCTTTGACAAAGTCTTCACGGTAAATTTTCATACGAGCCTTTTGATATCCACAGAGTGATAGCGACTATTGTGATATGTCGGGTCTGGGATTTAAAATAAGCATTCGGTATTCCTGTTGGGAATTCTCATAAAAGATTCATGCACGGGAACTTGTGAAAATCGTGGCAGTGGAAGAAGTTCTTAGCAAGGAAAAGTGTGGAAGAAATATAAACAGGACAATTTATCTCAAAATGCCTATGTGCGAGGTTCAGAGATTGATTCGACAGGCGATAGAACTCAACCTTGCAACAATGAAATGTTACAAAACGGTGCTTTGTCGTTCAAGTCCTATTTAGAAAACTAATCAAAGACTATGAATTTTCCTGCACAGTCGCAGTTATGTGAGTATAAGTATTCCATTTTAAATGTTTTTAAAGAGTTTTTTAGATGATTGAAATGATGAATGTTACTGCAGGTCAATGTAAACTGCAATTTTGAATATCTATAAATTGTTGAAAGTAACCGTTGAAGTTAATGATGTTTTTTGACTCCAGTGACAATGTCAAGGGACACACAAAGTAAACGCAAGAAGGTTGCAGTTTTGGGCCTAAGTAAGGAGGTGTTACAAAGGCCATAACACGTGTGAAACAGTTAAAAGTAAGTTAGATATATGCAAATTCTGATATAGAAAACCAATCATTTTAGCTCTTTTTAAGTAAAAAGTACTTCGATGAATAAATGCTCTGATGCAGAAAAGTTGCTATATTCCACAAAAGTATGATTCCTTCTTACTGAGGTTCTTTTGGTCTGACACTACTTGGTATGAAACTTCGGATATTCGCTGAAATTAGCTGTATTGTCTTATCTCAGCCGTTACCTCTCATTGCATACTCTAATGAGCGTCGGACGAGATCTACAGTGTGATGCAATCGTATTTCCTCTCTTTTAGCGGATATTGAAGTCTTGTGTTTTTCAGCTTGTCTTTCTCAAAATTCAGGACTCTTTTATCGAAATC
Organism: Pseudorhiza aurosa; assembly: GCA_964026355.1. Taxonomy (NCBI): domain Eukaryota; kingdom Metazoa; phylum Cnidaria; class Scyphozoa; order Rhizostomeae; family Lychnorhizidae; genus Pseudorhiza; species Pseudorhiza aurosa. The sequence goes on from OZ032122.1 coordinate 5,388,536, forward strand.
AAATCGTCTTTACTTTCCCTCGTTTTAATGAATTTTTATGTAGATTATGCTCTGTTTTATACATGTTTATTGCAATATTTCATTCTGGCTTTGCCTATTCCGCCCAAATTCCAAAATATTCTTGCAGTCACAAATACTCACTAAAATCCACAAATTTTTGGTTAAAAGTCTGCCACATAATCTATTTGGGGTATAGAATGCCACAGATATTGTATACATGAGGCCATAAAGCAACCGATTCTATACCGTTTGAAAACAAATTTTGTATTATGTTTGGCATCACTGTGAGGTTGGATTGCTGCTAGGGACATTGAAATATTTTCACTTTAATTTCATGCCAACTAAACATGTAATTTCGTTTAGTCTCACATGACTGAATAGTTCTGTAACAAATTCTAACTTGATACCGTTTAATAACATCAAGTTATGCATATGGATGTGTCAGGTAAAGGAAATCTCACAGCAGTTTAATGCTAAAGATATCATCGAGGAAAAGAGACAATGAGAATGATTTATCAGGCAAAGACATTGTAACATCAAGAAGCAAATGAGCTTTAGACAGGATAATATGACGTAAACTTTCACTGAAATGAAATTACACGGAGGACAAATTGGTCATAAAAGAAATTGATGTTTGTCGGAGCTATCTACATTGAAGAGAACCACTTTTAGTGATAGGAAAATATGAATTGGTTGTGCGAAAATGATTTCTTCAACGGTTTTATTTTCAATGAGCGGGATTCGTTAAGCTATTTCAATGCAGCAATTAGGCCAACAAAAAGGTTGCGTCTTAAGGGAAGCTAAGTGAACCCTTCAGACTATTTTTACATACTGCAGATGTATTCACGAAATTCAATTCTGAAATTGAAGCTTAGCTGTCGTATCGAATTAGGATGTTACTAGTTATACCGCCTGACCCTCAAGGTTGTTAAAATCATAGATTGAAAAAATAGAACTCGCTTCATTGAACACTCGAGGATCTCTTTGCAAGCGATAATCCAGGGATACTCTTATGCTGTGTTCATCATGACCAACGGAAAGGAAATTCTGTTATTAAGTCTTGGGTCGATTGATAAATTAGGAATTGTGAGTGTTCTATCAGTACGGCCCGCAACAAATGGCCCTGTTTTTACCAATAAAGACTACTACTTCTGATTTTGCAGGCTTTACTATTGAATAGTATACACTTTCAGTTATCAGGATATTCCAGTTCCCTTGACTGCTCTGTCCTGCTCTTCTCTGAATCTTGCAGCAGTCAAGTCTTCTTTTACACAACCTTCCTAAATCCTCTGCGGTCCTTTGCTCTTCCCCTAACGAATCTCTGATCATTACCAAAATGTGAAAATCCGGTTTTTGTCTATTTTCATTAAAAAGTGAAGCGTCTTGGAGCATTTACTTTAAATAGGATGATAAAGTGACATAATTAATTTGAAGGATAAATGGCATCGTCTTTATTTGTAGATATAAACTATTCTAAATGCAGGTGAATAGAAATAAGGAAATCTCCTAAATAAAGAAAAATGCATGAATGTTGAAAAAATGTGTTATTTGTAATAATGAAAAGAAAGCAAAATTCTTTAATAGCGAAGAAAAATCAAACAATTCTTACGGACAAAAACAAATGCATTCAAAGTGCAAAGAAAAATAAGCCGTTCGTGAATATGGATAGATAATATATTTTCGTAGCAGTTTAGAGAAAATAGCATTTGCTTATTAAAAAAAGGAAGGCTGCAATAATTAAGAACAAATAAAACTTTGTGAAGGTGAAAAGAAATTTAGGCAAGGCTCTCCTCTTACCACTGTCTGATAAATTATGGAGGCAGAAAAACAAGTTCCATTAATTCTTATTAAAAAGAGAGTCTGCAGCAAATCGCAAGAATGTGAAAAAGCTTTTAAGAAATTCCTGTTTCAAAATACTTTAGTCTAGAATAATGTATGGTGTATTACCAAGTATTTTAGCTATTGAGATGTGAACTGCACTTATAAGCCCTGGGGATATGAGGCTCAATTCGAGTATTTTCTCCATTATTGCTCGTATTATTTCATAATATATTAAAGATTTCCACTATTTTTCAAACAAAGTAGCGTTAAGCTTTCGAAGAAAAGCATCTCTTTATCCATATAGTGGTGGTGTTTCAGCAGAATTTATGGTCCAATGATCTACCCAAGATGGACAAATTGTGAATTTCTGACGGTGAATGACGTTTATCAATGTGCAGAGAAGAACGATCGAAACAAGTTTTACATGTCTCAATTGTTGGACAAATCAAGTTGGCTTCAATGACACCATATTTCTTTCAATTTAGACACAGAACAAACTAGATCAATTTACTGCCGTTACTTTCAATCAGAAAAAGCAAATTTCTTGCTTAATTTGAAATAAAGAGATAAAATTAAGCCGAGTACATGAACGTATAAATTCCAGTTTTCTGCTTTAGGCACATCACTGCTTGCTAAACTTGCTCGAGTCCTTGTCGTTTAGCACCAAATCGGTTCTCAGACAATTGGCACATGCAAACGTAACAATGCCTGAAGTTTGGGAAATACTCCGTTTTTCGGTTGACTTCATTTCGAAAATGCTCTAAATTCATCAACTCACCTAATGCATAATTACAGTGTCAATAATGGGGCGTTGTTATATACTATGTAATTACAATCGCATGGCACCAATTCTGATGACAGTTTTTGTGACATAGTTTAGCAACTTTGTGCACAGAGGCAGAAAATGTCCCTTGCTAATGGAAAAAGTTCTTAGATTTGAGCTTAAAAAAATGGGGTCGCAAATATTTCGAATAATTTGTGTGATTTGTTAGTAAATTGGGGTTTTGATTATTGAAGTCCAAACATTCAAAGTTCCTTCGAAAGGCTTCTGGTGAAGAGACCGATCGATATTGCCAGCATATCTAGAAGCATTTAAATCTACAACTGATGACAAATGAAGTTGATAGGTTGTTTATTGCAAAGCGTAAAAAACAGAGGCAAGACACTCACTAAGACAAGCCTTGTTGTGAAAATTCAAAGATCGCAAAGTGGGAGAGAGAATGCTACCTGTCGAATCGGAAGTGCTGAATGTAAATTTGATTACACTATTTCGCTCATTGCATGGGAAGGAAGTTTCCCACCGAGCACTTTCTATGCTTAGCATTTTTGGCATCAAAACGGTCAAAAAGACCTTTGACTGTGTCCTTGTCTTGCCATCTACAGCCGAGTGGTATTATTCCGAAGAAATAAGTAACAAGCAAAATTGTCGCTTGCAGCAGCGCATATGAAGAGCTCAAATAATCATTAACATTGCATAGGGAGTAGATTTGCGATGGAAAAGCAGCAATTTCATGTCTCCATTTAACAAGCGATTATATTCTGCATAGGATTGTTTATGAAAGTGTAGTGAAGTCTTGTCATACGGGTGTAGGGAAGTCTTGTCGTGTCTTTGTGTAGTGGCCTTTAGACTAATGTGCATATAATCAAAGGCCATTTATGACAGAAACTTTTGAAAAGGCGTAGGAATTTTTATCTATGCTACCAAGTTTCTGATAGTTTGCAAATGAGAAAAAATTGAAATGTATTCAATTCTAACTGAACAAGGTGATGTAGATTCGATCGTGCAACACGCGGGCGTGTCAGATTATGCCAAGCCAATACTTATTGGAAAGTCTCCAGGTGAAAAGGCTAGGATGTAGGTGGTACTTTATCTCTGTCTCTTGCATGGCTCTTTTGGAAAAGTTTTTGGTTTTCAGATCAACTGACACTGGAAGCTTAACACATTTATAAGATTTAAATGCGTTTGCCACTAGCTCACTCTAATCCCAAACGCTAATATGTTGTCACATCTATAATCTTCCACAACATTGAAAAAGGCTTTGATCAAGGTGGAGAATGTCGTGGCGATCTAAAAAATTCAATTCATCTATTTTTGCGTGGAAGATTATTAGGAGTCTTCAGTAGAGAAAGCTGCATGAAAAGGACTGTTCACTGATAAATTCAGAGCGCAGATAACATGGAAATTTGAATGGATCTTTTGTAACTTTTAGTCCCAAATTATGGTCTGCAGCATACTGTCATGCACAAAGTCAAGCTTTTCCTCTGACCGAAGCTACATTATAAGTGCATTAGAGTTTTAACGAAAGTTTTAAAGCAAGAAGAGATGTCCACATTTTCTAAGCATGCATGTAGTTCTATGCAAAACATTTGCATCTGGGAGCTTTTTCTGACGCTTATTGGTTGGAAAATGATGCTGATAATAGGTCGCTACTGCTAGTCAGCGATAGTTTCTTGCAGATGATTTTTGATTACGGCTGCAAGGTGGCAAACTAAATCATAGCTATATAGGATCACTATAAGCAGTTGCTAGATCCCAGTTTGGGATTGTTCTTCGATGAATCTAAGTACTTCGCAAATACACAGGCAGCTTCCATTAATGTGAATGCGAAGTTTCTAAATGCTGGTTCAAGTTTATCCCTAGTCCTGATTCAGGAGGTTAGTTTCAAATGGAGAAGAGGCAAAGGCACGTTTTCGCCAAACACGCTCCAACAGACGCACTCTCAATTTCAGACATAATTTGGCCACATGCAGCGCAGTAATGATCATTTTTGGATGAAACTGCACAGAGTTTTGGCTTGTTGCAGACCATGTCTAAAGATAATCAGCATGACAGAATGAATGGCTTGTTATGGTCTTTCCAGCTGCGTATAAGTGAAAATGTAAACACAGCAGCTGTAGATGTATGTGTATTCTCAAATGAATGCCCTCGTTAGCCTTCTGGCAAAGTGCCTCTCCTATTAGCAAGTACTATGCTTGACATGAATTACACTGCCTGTCTTCTCAGTAGACCTAAAGAACGAACCGAAGAAGCAATGCAGTTGATGCTTATGAGAAATATCGACTTAAGATATAATATGTGCGTCGGTAAAACAATTCAGTTGTCACCGAATGCCACAACGAAAGACATACGTTATCCACAAAACTTGAGATTTTATTACAACTAGTTAAACCGTGCCATTTTATGTTACGTTATTGAGCTATGACTTGCTTATGATTAAAATGCAGCTGAAGCTGGGTTGAAGAAATTAAAACCATTCATATTTCGGTCGAACAGGCGTGGTCGAAAAGTTGCCTCTCTGCTACTCAGGTAAAGCTTCTCCTTCAGCCTTAATTCGTGCGTTAGCCTAACTAATTGTACACTTTGCAACAAAATCAAGCGATTATGCCAAGAAGACTTTGGATTAAAAACTTAAGGACTTCTTTGTATCAGTGTTTGCTAGATTTGCTGCTCTTTTGAGTCTGCAGGTTACATTTCTGGCTTTACCAACATTAGCCTCTTCTATAGAGTCCTCCTTGATGCTATGGGCGTTAATATCACGGCAGTTTTCAATCAATGAGTCACAAAAAATCACCATTGAGCTACATTTTACTTGGTATTGTCTCCAGGAGGTATAACTGTGAGATAATTTCGTGATATTGGCCATTTAGCAATAAGAGCGTGCTCGCATTGTAATTAGCTGAAGCAGTCCAGCTCACATGCTGAAAACTTCAAGAAGACTTACCAAGGAAATGATATGCTTCTAGATTGAAGTTTTGTAAAGTTTTCGTCAAAAATATGATGAATCAACTAAATTTCTATATGCAAGTATAATGGGAAGATTGCAGATAGAAATATACGTGCATGTGTGTTTCGGGATTAGTTTATGCACCTCCTGTACTTATATCTCAACCTGGCAAATGTTCGTTCATTGTCATGGGAAGATGTTATCAAAAATGAGTGGCACACTTTAGCTTCTACTGCTTGTGTCATCCCTAGCACTCTTAACTGTTTTAGCAACGCTAAACTTCGCAGAAACTACTAGTGAATGTCCCCCCAAACATCATAGGCCCAACTGCGATGATATGTACTCATGGGACTTTAAGAGTTAGCCAATCGCGTTTGTTTGTGGCTTGAATAAAGATGTTAAGTAGAAATACAGGAGGATTCACTGTGAATACGTGCTGCTTCTGCGTACAGACGCGGAGGAAGTCACAGCGCGACTTGACACTTAGAGTGAATAAGGCGACAACGGTGGGATCCTCTTCCGCGATGTTTTTTATTTCTTAAAATGAAAACTGCCCACCTGCTAGTGGAGATTCTCTTTCATGTTTGATTTTCCTTTCAAGGAGTGATCGCTTTTCTGCTCTCTCCATCCCACCACTGTCTCCCATGCCGAGTATCTCATCGATGGAGTACTTGAGTCGTTTCCCGGTGACGGTGGTTTCCTTTGCGGCTGATCTGCCATTTTGCGATGCTCTCCTCTCCATGCTAGCGATACTTGGCTCCTTGGACTTGACTGCTAAAATGGCCGTTTCCACTGCCGTCCTCATTGACTTGAATTAAGATTTGCACTGACCAACTAATCTGCTTTGAGAACTATTTAATGAATGAATCAGTGAAGCAGGCATATTTATTTGTTGGTAGATTTCGAGCGTATTGTTGACTGATTAACTCAACAAGATCTCCAACGTTTATTTTTCAATAAGCAAAACAATGGATAAGTGGGGGATAATCTACTAACTAATATTCATTTGATTGAGATCATGTACTTGCATATGTCTGGTTAGGTTTCATTCCCCCATGAAGAATCATTCTAACGACATGTTTGTCGGACAGAACGTAACACTTGACCGTGATTCTTTGCGAGTAACCTTTTCCTGGTCCTAGCAGGCAGGTGATTGATCGATTAAGATGTATCATGAGCTCCGTGGAGGACGGGATAAATCATTCGGGGCTTCTTATATTTCTGATTATCAGTGTCTATGAAGATATAATCTCAAAAGTTCTCAAAGTCTTTCCCTCGTGGTGGTTTTGGTGAACGTGGCGTGCCCACCTCCGTTTGATTCACCTTTGGGTCACACAGCTTTGTAGTCAGTGAACGATGCAGTTGCGGGCTAGCCTACTGGTGCGCTTTGCTCCCATACTCTCTCCCAAAGTGCTCTTTTCCATCAAAAATCAACAAGCTTGATCTTAGCTCCCTCTCGTCTTAGCCTTTCATCTTTTACCTTTTTTAGGGCTTAGTGTAGGCCACAATGGTCTTTCAACAGCAGGACCCACTACAGAGATTCGAAGTCCTTTCGGTATGACTAAACAAATGTATCCAACACTATTCTGAACTCAGTGATACTGACTTCTCAAAAGTAAACTCAGTCTAGAAGAACGATCAATGCAGGATCAATAATTAATGAGAATTGGGGAAAAACACATTTTGTTGCATTAAAAGTGAAGGAATTGTATCGCAGTTTCATTACAGTGTCGTTGGACCCATTGGCAACAGGTCGCTGGGAAATGGTACTGGAGCATATGGATTATAACAGCATACCAGGCGAGCAATTTTCTCACTGGGTACAACTTAGCACAAACTATTGTGGTTGAATGGTGCTTTAGTGTAATTGCTGAGCTTCCGGGCTCATAACGCAGTGGTTGTGAGTTCGAATCCTACATGGCTCACAATAGAATCAATATCGGTTAGAAAGTCAACGGGAAGCCTCATCAGAAAATCCCATTTCCCTAGAGTAAGGCAGAGAGCTCGAAGTTCTGCTTTTAAAGTTTGCTTAAATTAAGTCAAAGACCGCGTCCGTGGCCCAGCGGTAGAATGCTCGCGTTGTACGCGGTAGGTCGGGGCTTGATACCCAGTCAAGTCATACCAAATACTTAACAACAAATGGTAAATGCTATTTCCCTGCTTAAGGGAGAGTATGGGAGTGAAACACACAGTGCTACCAGATGGACAGCCCCCAACTGTAGCATTCACTTTGCTTGCATGGCTGGGTGGCCAAAAGGCTAATGAAACGGAGATGGGCGCCGCCCTATTCACCAAAAATGGTGAAGGAAGGAACTTTGAGTTTTTTCGACTTAAATTTTGAATCGAATACGCTGCAGAATTTTTCTTACCGTGCTGCCATGTCGTGCAACAACTAAACAGTGACTGTCGATTCAAGCTTATACCTAATGGTTCATAGTTTCACGGAATAGGTCTTGGTGCTAGCTTTCTCATTTGAGAAATGAAAGAAGCTCCTTGTTAAATGTAAGACCAGCGCCTTCAAAAAGACAATGTTTAAGAAAGTGAAGCAAAATTTTGGTGGTCGCAGTTGAACAGAATTTAGGCTTCATCCCTCGACTGAGAGAGTGAGGTGCTGTTGACAACAAAATAGGTCATCTCGAGTCATTGAAAAATCTCAACGCTGCTGATCTTTGTATCAAATGAACCAAAATTTAGTTCTGCAGATTTTCCATTCTGGCAAATTGTGGCTACCGTATGTTTATGTCATAATGCATGTATGCACGCAAAATATTGCAAATTATTGGACAGCAAATTATATATCGGTGGATATTGAAATATGGAGCTTCTCTTCATTCTTTTCCTGATTGAATTGCACCACCATTGTTAGTTTTCATCAAATTTCTTTGAGCCACTTTGAACCAGCGACACGCTCCAAGGCTGTTCTTGGAAGTAAAACTTCATCGCTGCTTGAGCTTTTTAAGCCATGCAGCTAGGGTCGTGGTCTCGAATCCTACTTGATTGGAACCAATGGAAATAACGAGGAGGAATGCTACATCATAAAAATCTACTCCCCTAAAAAGCTTGGAGCATTTCAATAAAGTAATAAGCCAGATTTGATGGCTTGTGACCAATTTGGTTCCTTGTTAATTTTTGGTTTCCTTCTTAATTGTGTGATGCTATCATGCTACTTGCTCGCTTTAAGAACTGCTAGGAGCTATCAATTGTAGCCGAGATAATTGGACAGCTAGTATAGCGGTTAGAGCACGCGCCTTCTAGGCTGGGCTCGGTCACATTTCTGGATGCCATATTCTCACTGTTTGCTGTTTCGTACCTGGTGCAAAGCTGAGTAAAATACAACAAAATGAGGCCGGTGACAGATCTTCACAATGCAGTGACAGTACCTCTCTGGCAAGATGCCTCCAATTTTTGTTTCCAGCATTAGATTCAACTTAAATTTCTTGGAGCTATCGCTTCAACTTAGTCAAATAAATAAAGGGCATGGAGATTTACAATTGGATGGAAAACTCATCAGCACATTTAGTTGTTTTTGCAAGCATATTAGCTAAAACAGTTCAATGAAACGTTCTGGATCAACCTATTGATTGGTCTATGGCCTATTCCTTGAACAAGACCTATAAGTAGTCTCCACGCGCTGCTCATAATTCCTTGCCTTCTTTATTCAATTTTGTCACATTGAGCTGAAAAATTATTGATTCCCCACCATTGTACGACTAGGTAAAGCACTTTGTCATGAAGCCGTTACTAAATCAAGGGGGACTTTTCGAATGCAGTGTAGCAATTGCAAAAATCAGCGATTGCTTTCAGTGCTAAATTCTGCACATCATTCGGTCGGTTCCATTAAGAAATATTTGATCAAAAAAAGGCTATTAGACTCTAGTGGTTCTGCTACATCATTGAAAAGCGGTACCATTGGAAGCTGCAATGAACGGAGGTAGTTCAAAGAGCAGCCAGCCAATAAGCCATTTGCAATTGGTCGCTATTCATTATCATTCAACGGCTGACCATGGAGAGACAGGCAGGCTGAAACTACAGCTGCCTCATTGGCCTAGTCATAGAATAGCAGCAGATGATAGCTGGTCGTTAAGAACAACTTAGGAAGGTCTGGAAGTGGCCTAGCAAGCGGGAATCATATTGCCATATGGAATATGCCAGAAAAGACACTGTCCCTTGTCATTCTTCCCTACTTTTGACAATTACGACGTTGGCGCTCTAAGCAAAAGATTGTGATGCTGCTTAATGGGGCTTTATGTAAACATGGAAGTAAAATCACTGCTAAATTTTAATTGGTGCGTTAGCTGTCTTTGTGTAGATCCGTAAAGGATGGTCAAAATCTTGTTAAAGCTAAATTTCCATTTCTCCATCCTAAAAGAAGTGTTTCTTTTTAGTGGCCGCTTTGTTAGTTTTTATGCTTGCCTAACCAGCGATATCTTTGATGTGGCTAAAGGAAACTGAGACACAGAAATAGAATCGAGATCTAGTTGTAGATAAATGAAAAAGATTTATAGGGCCTATTACTAACGTATTAGCTACATGGCGCTTGATGTACTGGTTAGGTCATACCAATGACATTAAACATAGTGCATGATACGTCTCTGCTTCGCATTCAGCACTCCAGGAACGATTATGTGTATTAAAGACACAGTACTTTTAGATGACCAGATTCCTGCTGTATTTCACACTGAGTTTGTACAGAAGCGTGGCCCAAAGGCAAAAGGAACAGTTATGGGTGCCACTCTTAATCACAAGCACTCATTCGCCACAATCATCAGATAGATTTCATATTAAACATATAGGCAAAAATGTAAATATGATATCGCAGTGACCTTGCAAGGCCTATAATTCCTTTCGTATTTTATCCATTCAGTAAGTTTACGTCAGATGCAAGCACATTGCCAATAATACTGAGAAATTCCATTCCATACCATGCACGTCATCCTTCATGTCACTCCATTCATTTTCCAAATATCGACGTCTTTCTTAGCCAGTTCTGTTGCTTCGTTAAGTAGTGCCTTCGTGTAAATTCAGTTCATTGTTACTTTTTACAGAGGATAATCATGAGCAAGATGACAGTAAAACTTTATCATAACTCGTCGTCTATTTGGCTCCTTGTTCTCTGCATGTTAAATAAGATTGTCTGCCGATGGCAGGAGTAATCGATTGAGGTTGAGACGCTTAGAGAGTCGTAGTAGAGAGTGATGTTCACTTTCATTAATTATCACCAAATAATACTTTTAGTTAAAAACAGAGAATGCGTACATAACCAGTGTAGACAACAACTCATTCTTCTGGGTGTAACAAAGAAACCTCAGTAATGGTGGAAGCCTGAAAAACTTCCGGATGAAATGTCGTCTTGAAAGGCAATTGTTATATTATTGTTGTACTCATCCTTGGCCTTTCTACCGAGCATTCATTCAAAGGTGGATCTAAGAACCTTGAGAAACAATGCTTACTGGTTATTTTCATGGCTTGATCTCAAGATGGGAACACAGCTCATGATCCCTACATCTATAACTTTGCAGGGGTAGTGAGTTGCTTCAAATTTATAGAGCGCTGAACTTGTGGTGGGCTCCAATCACGGGCCATTGAGCTTCTATTCAAGTGCTTTGCCAGTGGGCTGTTCTCTTATCGTAGAATTGTTTTGAAGTCTAGGGAACGAGTGTTTGTTTGAAAACGAGTCACTCATTGTGATCTTCACAATCCTTATTTCTGCTGTCATACATCATTTAACTGGAATTGGAAACACATTTTACTGATTTTCCAATTCGAAACTTCCCATTTGAATCAATTATTAGCTTTCTTTTCTCTTCATGGTTTTCTTGTCATTTAACTGTGTAAAACGCATTCGTCTCATCTGATCAGAAATCCGTTTTAAATCTCATTTCTTATTAGAAAGGGCACATTTTAGAGAAGGTCGGTTTTTATGGTTATTGACTCTTGAGTCGACGATGAAGTCCATCCAGAGCCTTACTCTCGACTCTAGATAGGGGTGAGATAGTGAGTGGTTCAATACATCTACTTGCATGATGAAGTAGTGAAAGTCTTAAAAGCTCCATATAACTTTTATTCCATCCATCCATAAATCTAAATATCTTTAAAAAACGCTACGTCATGAAATCCACCCATATTCAGAATGCTGCGTAAAGCTGTTTCATTTTTAGAAATCTTATTGTTATAATGCCTGTTAATCCAAACTTTCTATCGTTTGTGGTTTTTATAGCAAAAGTTCGAAAATGCGAATTCTTTCAAGACGTCTTCAGTTTCCGGCTTTCAAGGTTCCCCCGAACTATGCTGTTTCATTTGATAGCAGCAACATCAGATAGGTAGATAGTCTAACATGCACCTGTGTTTTAGGCGTATTCAGCATTGATACAGGAACTGGTGAAAATAGCGAAAAACTTGCGAAATAGATGGTACGAGTGACAAATTAACTCAATGATAAGGCGCTTGCCAATTGAGTATATGGTCAGTTGTTCGAATCCACCTTCGTCTGAATTTCACTAAGAGCGGGGAAAGTCAAATGGATCTCTAGCTCTCTGCGATTCCAGACGTTGGAATCAAAAGGTGTGGTCACATTGAGAGGAAGGATCGGGGTACTGTTCGATAAGCAAGGCTTCTCAGTGTCCACAAATTCGCCTTCGGATATTGGGTGGAAATCACAGAGAGATATAAATCACGTAATCATGATTTGAGTCACGATATGAGTCATAGCAAGTAAAAATTTGTTCCATAGCAGGTGAACTTCAAGGCCAGTTAGGCGGTTGGTAGAGATTGTCATTAACCGGTACAGGCTGAAAAGCTTAGTCTTGATCTGACTGACTGAAAACTGACAGGAAATTTCCTTAGAAAAGGGAACCTAGTTTCTTCGAAAACCACACTTAAGAATTTGAAAAAGTGCTTTTTAATATTGCAATTTGTCTTCCAATAATAATTTTGTGGAAACGTTCATGGTTGCAAACAAATAAATAGAAGATTTTGACTAAGCAAGCATGAGACCAGATTGATGGCGGGTATCTAGTGTCTTCTGAGCCACAATAAAGCCTTTTTAATCTGTTCTGGAAGCGGTGGAGTCAGTCAAAATAAAATCAATACTAGTTGGTTGGTCTGCTGAGACTCTTGAAATCGCCAAACCTCGCTTAATCAATGCAGAAAAGAGAGCGCGTTGCGCTTGATTTTGACATGATACAACTTGCGATATTTGTAGTTGGAGATGCTTTGCAGCAAGACAAGGCTTTCCCTTATCTGCCAGCTCATCGCAAGTTAACGGTAGTACATAAGATGGTTTTCAATGTGACAGCCAATGCTATCTAGGTATGATATGGCTGCATCCATTATCGAGGTATGCTATTGTTACCACCATTTTCGAGGAATTCCAGGGATGCCACCACTAATGAGGTATGATGTCCATGTCACCAAGAATCCAGTTATGAGATACATGTACAGATAAAGCGGTTTTTGCATCAAATCGCTATTGAACCGATTAAGGGGAGTGTAGGATACCCACTTTAACGGAAATCAAAGAGGAAACTATATTGCTTAACGGTAAGTGAATTTTATCATTGAGGCCAAGCCATCTTTTTTGTAGCAACTTCGAATTATGAACAATTCCCGGATCCTACTGCAATTCTGCAATCGCATTACATCTACAAGGTAAGGATATCACTTTCCACCCATTTTCTATAGATCAGCTACAAAAGTATATTTTATTGAGTGAAAGGTGGCATAACCTATACAACGTTACGTTAGTGAGATTTTAATGCTGTAGTGATGGCGGCTGTCGTAAAATGCCACTGTTATGCGAAACTAGCTGACAACAATGTGGCAATTAATGAATAAATTAAAAGCATCTCTTTTAAGGTAATTAGTGCCGGCATTATTTGATAGTGGCTACGGCACAAGTTGTTGGCCACACTGTACGTAGCGCCTCTGATTTTCTAGAGAAAAGACATCATGCTAGGCTACGTTGGTGGGCGCAAAAATCGTAGAAGGCCCAGAACTAGATGGACAGACGACATTAAGAAACTACTAGATGCAAAACACCAGCAATGCACACGCTTATCATAAGTCAGAAAGAAGTGGAAGTCGGTCGCCCATTAGATCCCTAGCAACCGACTTGATGATTGACGGTCATGCTGATGAAGGCAAATATTTCTCGTGCTGAAGCCCCCGGTTCCGGTCACTTGCTTTAAACCGTCTCTCGATCCCATTTATCTGTCCACCCAGCCTAAAATAGGTTAAAACGGGGGGTGAAGTCTGACTAGGAAAGAAACTGGCAATTCTTCCTCACATTGCGTGGCCCAGTATGGTAAATTTATAATATTATGCACCCCGAAGCTGGCATTGAGTATGGGACACAACTTTACTGATTCTAGGACAACTTAGCATGACACGGCTTGTCGGTATAGATGACTTGAGAGGAATTTTTAGCTAGTAGCAGTGTGATGATTCTGCAGGGAGTGTCGTGTGAAAATCATCAAATAGCAAACTGCGTCACATATTTGATTTCAAGCGAAGCAGAAGGAACCGGAGACAGGTTTTCTAGGGAAGTAGACGTTATGAGCCTATTTCCCGTCACCTTCATCAACAAATGAATACAAGTAAAGTAATTGCAAATCAGGATTGAGAATAGAATTTCAGCCTTCAGTAGTGATTCCTGCCTCATTAACCTGCAACATTCTTTCACAGAACACCAACAATCATAACAAGCGTATAGGTGAACATCTTTTTAGCCAATTTTTACCAACGTTGGTCACAATATCTTGGTGAAATTGCATCATTTCATAGTATTGCTTATGTTTCTCAGACGAAGTCCACTTTGTGGGTTGATGATAATGATAATGTAATCTATTTATTTATAGCTTGCTTCTGCATGAAATAGCTAGCAGCTAATTAAAGCCTACTGAATTTACGCAGATACTGAAAGAAAAAAGAAAGCTCTGATTATAACGTTAATGATTTAATAAGTATACTCTAAGTTTTTAATAAAAACACTGCACAGTCTGCAAGTGCAATTGTCACATTGGAATCCTTGTGGCTTCGTTTGAATTGACTGAGGGATTGACTACTTGTTGGTTCATTGGATAAGGGTAACCATCACATACAACCTCTGTATTTGATATCTTCTGTTCCACATGCTTCTTATTAGGCTGATCGCAGTGTTAGTCTATTTGTGTTTCACAGCTAGTATTGTGTAGAGGTTTCTTGAAACGTCTGATTTACCAATGAAGTGCTCACATTGTATTTTGTGCCATCAAATTCAACCATCAGCTATCGCAGATAGACCTAGATTGATAGTCGTAAGGGTTTGTCAGTGACGAAAGCGATACTTCTAGCTTCTCCTTGTGCTAAAATTTGCCTCCGAATCCTAAAAAGCACACGTAAAATGTCTACAATCCAACAAAATCGACATTTATCTTCACATCTTAACCTCCTCATGTAAAGAGTGCAAGATATCATGATTTTGGAGCAATTTGCTATCATTCTTTGATATAATTCTTGTTGTGCGAAAAATCTTGAGGAAATTTTGTTCTTGGGTGGCAGGACAGCAATACAGATAAGGAGGCAGGGCAAAGTAAAGATTTATCATGAGTTAATGGTGCGGCACTAAAATGCTCGCTATTTCTTACACAGTAGCTGAAAGATAAGAAATAATGACGTTGGCAAAGATAATTCTTATATGATTTAGTCTTTCACATAAGCCTACCTTGTAACTAACACAAGCAAGGTACAAGACCGAAGTTTAACAGTTGAAAAATGTCGTCCTCTTATTTTACATGCTATTGAGCAAAAAGTGTTCCGTTAACTTGGCTTTAAAGTCAAAGCAGATTCTAGATAACCTATATCTCTTGAATGTTCGTTAAAACAAGACGACTTTTGAAAGTAAAGGGAGTTTCTCGCAGCTTTTGTCTTACAGTAGGAGCAGTCTAATCAAGAGCTTGGGCATCTTGTATCAAGGTTATGGTTAGAGATTTCTGGGTGAGTTCATAGGGCTGGAATGGAGGTCCCTCGATGACATCTGAAAATTGTCTATGAGAGTTTGCTCAGTAAGGCGATGCTGAAGGCAGCATGCTGACAATGCCCAATGTTTAGACAATGGGTGCATTGTCTACATAATTTCCATTGTAAATGTAGCTTATGAAGAACGGTTTGATCCAATTTGATTAATGCAACGAAGCAGGGTATCCGATGGCTTAAGATCCCAAGTGAATTGTGACCAAGTCGCAGAAAATAGCGAGATATGAATTAAAGGATGGAGTCGTTTATGTCTGGATTAATTGTCATTGAAGCTGCCCTGCATGAGCCATGACGAATAATCGAGACACCGATGAAGATTGATATCGCCTGAAATGCTTGATGTGATGGTGAAATTGGGTAGACGTTTGTGCGTTTCTTCGTCTGGTGGCGAGTTGATAGTTTGAGAGAGGATGGTGATGTCGACTTCATCTTACGGTTCACGTTTTGCTTGTTTGCACGTGGTTCACGGCTGAGTAATGCGAGGTGGAAACTCAGGAGTGTGATAGAGCGAGGGACGTTAATTTCATTTTGTAATCCATGCAAAGCGTAGAGATTAACAGCTTCCTAAGCCGTTGATACGTTCAGAAATGAGCAGGAAATAACGGTGCTTACAAATCGATTGTTCAAAGAGGGACAAAAATATTTATTCTTAAATAATCCTATACGAGTTAAAAGGAATTCTTAGCAAATCCCATCAACGTCGTAAAAGATGAGTCCTAGTTATTTAAACAGCCTATTATTCATCTCATGTGGTTCAACGTCGTTCCAACTGTCCATGCAAATCACTGCAGATTTGAAAACCATGATTGCTTGATTTCTCGCTTCGCGCTACCGATGTCAGTGATCAGCCGTAAAGAGCATGTAGCATGTGATTGATTGACCACTGCATTCGTTGATGCATTGATATAGAAATACCGCCTTTCTTTACACATCAGCTATCTAGTGATGTTAAAGAAGAGCCGCAGTGGAGTGACTCAACCTGCGCGATCACAACGCCGGAGTTCTCTGTTCGAATCCTGCACATGTCACAGTAAAAGAAGAACGCCATTGGTGAGGAAAGCTGCTGGAAAATACCACGCGAGTTTCACTTCCGAAGGAAACCTTGGAGCCATGGCTCTGGTTTCTGCCAAGCTTGGGATCGAGTATACTGTGCAGCGAACTGATCTAATCAGCTTGGAAATTATGTTTCATTTTGGTTGCTTCTTAGAAAAATAGAACACAGAAACACCAAACATTCCATTTGTCTATTGAAAATCCATTGGATCAATGTACTATAGTTTTTAGCACTTAATTCAATTGGTAAAGCAAAACATTCTTGCATATAGCTATTCATTTAGATATGGAAAGTAAAAGTCACGTCCAATATTTAAAACGAGTATTGGAGTGCACCTTGGCACAGAGGCACCGTTCTGAATTAAAATATTGCGAGGTAGGGTGACAACTTCCTTTCCTCGCCGCCATTTACCCAAAAATTCAACGTCATGTAGAAGTTTTCTGCTTGTTGGACAGATAGTAGTGGAAGAGAAACATGCAGAGCGCGACTGTCACATAGTAGACACCTGTTCTAACTACTATGCCAACGGCCTCACAATATTCGCTACTATGTTTCGAAGTAAAAGTGCAAAGACAGCTTTTAAAGGTGGCAGTTTGATTAATCATTTCATGTAAATCCAAAAACATATCGAAAATCTGACATCAGATTTTAGGACATTGATAAACGAGACTTAACGATTAGTGTTCAGGTCTGTTCTCGAATTGTGACTTAATTTCATGATTGCTGTTTTCGTTGTTATAAAGATTTATTATATGACCCTAAGAAACTATGCTTGTGAAACAGTCAGTGTCCTGGTCCTTTCTCATGAAATGGAATCATGTAAAGATTCATATAATCAATAATGTAGTATATTTTTAGACACAAAGAAGCTATGCTTGTATAGGACTATCTGATACTTTCCACAATATGACGTCATATTTTGATTCCTGCGATTTATGATTCTTAAAGTACATTTTTATACACTGAGAAGCTATGCTTATATAGGGCTATCTGATACTTTTTCCCAATATGAT
Source organism: Pseudorhiza aurosa (assembly GCA_964026355.1). Taxonomy (NCBI): domain Eukaryota; kingdom Metazoa; phylum Cnidaria; class Scyphozoa; order Rhizostomeae; family Lychnorhizidae; genus Pseudorhiza; species Pseudorhiza aurosa. The sequence goes on from OZ032122.1 coordinate 5,406,160, forward strand.
GCTCTTGGAACAACTTCAAAGAGTGCGAAGACCTTACATGGAAGTTAGGTATACCTGACATTGTCGGAGGTGCACAGTTGTCGGCTATCCCTTTGGGTCCTAACATGCTGCGGAAAGTGCCATGCTTCTAATCTACAGGAATTAACTCAGAAATGGCGAAGAAGACCCAGTAAAAGGTCAAAGACTTGGAGAGAATCGCAAAATTGTCATGATGGAAACTCATTCTCAAAAATAACATTTAAAAATTTACAATATTATATTATAATTAACGAAAGTTAATCTTGACTACCACTCTCCGAGAGAGGGCAGGGTAGTCAACCCTAACCGCCCTCAAAAAGGAAACTTCAAAATATGAACAGTTCTGGATTAGTCCAGTCCTTGTCCCTCTTACCATCTTTTGGCGTAGAATCTGACTACCAGAAAACTTTTGAGGAACTTGATTGTTGAAAGCAGAAAATCAAGAGTAAGCTGTCTGTCTAGCATGCCACTTCTGCTCGCTGCAATCATAGGCCATCAAAAAACGATAGCAGTAATAATAACATTAACAATAATAGTAACTATTGTCACAACAAGAATGATAAATCTTGACCACTGCATCCAGAGAGTGGCTGTTTACCTGGTCGAAAAAGATACTATTCAGAAACAACACTTGAATAAAACATTTCAAAAGAAGTAGAAGAAGCTAATGTGAAGTATGGATGACTTACTAAAAGATAAATGCAGAATGACGACGAAAAAGAGCAATCCTCAGTTTGCATATGAAACTAAATTTCAAATATCGAAATTCCCTTTAAATAATGCGATTTGCATTTCAACCACTTAGAATTATTCCTAAGATGATTGACTAATCAATCATCCCGGGAGATCTATGAAAGATAGAAATAACTGCTCTATGAAGTATTTACAGAAATAGATGGCTTGAATTAATGCTGAACACAAACTACATGGAAGTACTTTCTCCTATAATGTAGGCTAATGCTTGCGAGCACTAAACAACAGTTGATTTGACTGAGCTGCTCATGTTATGATGAAGAATGTTTTTTGCCGGGCTGTAGCCACGCCTCTTCTTGATTTCCTCTCGTACCCAGTCATTGTCTTTTTCTCTTTCAAATAGACCCCTAGAAGTCTCCTGTAAATTGTCATCTCGAAGTAAGTGGTGGTGGATTAGCGAGAATGGTGTGAAAGGTCTGAGAAGATGGGGAGGCCCAAGAAAAAGTGGCTTGACAACGTGATTGACTGGAATGAACCTGGAAAAAGTGCTGAGGTGACTGTGATGGCTAAAGATCATGACAAGTGAAGACGCCGAGTGAACAAATTGTGTGCACCTACGGCCTTACAAGGCTAAGGAAAACTGAACTCAACCTCAAGGCCTGCAGTTGGTTCAAAAATTATCACAAGTATCAGTGTCTGATTTCTAAAAGCACTATCCTAAATAAACTCAATGGGTTCCGACTGAGCAATAGAAAAGCCAATACACACCATAGTGCTGCAACTGCTAATATCAGTCACACATGTTAGGGTAAGTTAAACGATACAACTTAAGTAAAGTTAGAAAGTTAGTAAATCTCCCACTAAAATCAATGATGTAAAGAAAATTTCAAAAGATGAAGAAGCTGGCTACTTAAATTTCAGGATTCGGGTAAAAAGTCACGAAGCATTCCTGTAGAAGCATGCTTTAAACGTCAAATGCTACCTAAAATTTTCCAATGAATAGCAAAATAATCTTAATTGACTTTACTTGACAATTTTCTCTAAGTATAAAACCAGTGTCTTATTACTACGTATCAGGACTTGCAGTATAAGCAGTTACCGTTGCAGTGCGCAATAGAATCCTTCTCCCTCTTACTAACATTTTAGGTGTACCAGTTCCGATACAAAAATCATTTCAGTATACTGTTTGAATTGAAATGACTTTTGGAACTCCAAATCTCAATCGAAACTGCGGAAATGGACTTTATAGTATTCATTGAAATTTAAAGAAACGGTACTTCTTCCGCTTATAAAGATGCTTGACAACGGCGATGGGAAACAGCCTCGGACGGAAAACGAGTCATGACAGTTAACTAAAAATGGCCTAAGTACAGCCATTGGTGATGGCAGAAATTCATTCAAACAAGTCTCATCGAAATGAAGCAAAAATGCGTTTAAGTCTTGGGGGACATTTTCTGATTTAAAAAGACTGCCATCTTATCTTCGAAAATTCAGTGTTCAAAAGGAGGAAATTCAAATCCTGGGAAACTAACGAAAGTGTTTCTGCAAATCAAGTCTATTCATAACTAAAACCCAGATCACAAAAAGATGCAATCTATTAAGAATTAAACGTTAAAGTAACGTTGCTTCTTTGGCAGTGTTGTTCAGATTTCTTGATTCAGATCAAGTTAGCTGTTCTTCTTAAGAAGACCTTCTGTTCAACATAATCTCTACTCAGCTTGCACATTCGACAGTGCAAAATGCTTTTTTGTCATGTAACTTCTTGACTTTCTATTTCATCTTCCATGTTCTTCTCTCTCTTTTTACGACGAACTCGTACTATCACGAGGCAGTGGGCGATAAGGCTCAACACTATGAAAATGACGACAATACCTAGGAGTAAAAAGTTTGCAATATCGCTGTCCTCCATAACGATTCTTTTGTTGCATCACTATTCAGCCAAATCTAGCTTGAGATCTCTATTACCTAGAAGAGAAAAAATGCCATGCATAAATAAGCGCTCTTTTAGTGAGTTATGTCGATGAAAGACCATGGTAACCTCTATGTACAAAGCCCAAAAAAAGAATAAAGAAGGAGAAAGGCTAACAGGAGAGATAGATAAGATTAAGTTTAATGATGTTAGATTTGAAAGAGGGCAAGTTGTACCATTCGGGAAAGGAAGAAGAAGGCACCTATCAATGCTTATTACCGAAATATTCTTAAATATTCACTCAAAAAAGAAGCAAATATGTGATAAGCAAAACAAATAAAAGATAGTACATAAAAAGCAAATTACAGGCAAGAAACAACGAGCAAAAAAGTAAGAGACACAAAATAGACAGAAAACAAGAAACAAAGAAGCAAAACTTTAAAAAAGACAACTAAAATAAATAAGAAACAGCAATTAGCAGCAAAATAAGTACGAAACAAAACTTGAAGGCAAAGAATGACATACAAACAAATAGATAGAAAAAAGGACTGGAAAGCAAAAACGAACTAACAAATTACAAGCAAAAAGTAAGAAACAGACAACCAAACTGCAAATAAAAGTCATGCTCTGATTAAAATTATATTTTGCTTCCTCCACAAAATATTATCGTATTTTCTTGAGCCACCGTAATGAGGCAATTAGTCATGCATGAGGATTCTCAAGCACGTTTTACCGGACTACTTTCATTCTCAAGACAAATACTCAGTGGCAAAAGTCAGTATCATGCATTGGTCACATTATGTTAGGAGAAAGTGTGATGCAAAAGCTTAAGAGTCCTGTCTCTGGTTTCTGCCTAGTTCGATGCTGCATACCTGAGATTCTACATTAAGCTGATTCAGGCGTTGACTATGAGCTATGGTGTATAAAAAACCACGTCTCTGACGTGTTTGAATACTAACTGAATGCATCCAATGCACGGTTGCCCGACAAAATCGGCAATACGTGTAGAGCTAAGTCATATCTGGAATGTCTTACACATTAGTTTAACAGTTGTTCTAAATAATCACTGAGCAAAGCTTTTATTTTGTGAAATTTCTAACTAAACGAAAAAAGTAAATAAGATAATTCAAAATGACATGGAGGTGCTTATGACGAAAAAATCAACCTGATTGGCCTACAACTAGGATTCGTGAATTCAGATTATCATTGGGGATGAATCAATACCGTGTGTTTGAATAACAAATTTTTGGACACTCGCAAAATATTTCTCATCTGTTGATAAACTTCAAGCTGGTTCCCAATGATGTCACTTGACAATGTTATTAGGCGATGCACTCTCTTCTTAGGTGTCAGGATAGCTCGATGGCAAGACTCTTGTGCATTGATCCTATGGTCAGTGGTTCCAGTCCCACCTCAGCTAAATTTTCACTAAGAGTGAGGCGAGTCGCCAGCTCTCTGTAATTCCAGGCGTAGGAATCACGAGGTGTGGTCACATCGAGAGGAAGGATCTGGACACTGCTCGATAAGCAAACAAGCTTCTCAGTGTCCAAATTTCTACCTTTGAAATCTAAGTAGAATCATGTGTTTAAAAAAAACTCTCTTATTTTTCAATTATACGAAACTCAGATTATAACTCCCTATCGTTATCAAGAGCAGTAGATAACACTAGAAATTTCCCATAATATCCCAAATTCCATTACAGGAAAGAAGAATAAAGAAACATCAGTCTTAAGCAATATATTCTGACTGATTTGAATGCTGTCATATTGCTCCTTCAGGCAAATGGGGATTTCAATTTCAAAAGCAATGCTTAGTGTTAAACGACTAAGCCATTACATGGATCTGTATCATTGCATTGAAGGTACGTAAAATACTTCCCCTGAATTTTATTCAAACCTAGTCATTATTTATTTGTGTGAATTGGGCGTTTAGTTAACATTTATGTGTAAATTTTGTTTAGCTTAACTATTAGAATTTTCAAACAACACAGTACAAAGTTGTAAGCTCGCTGGTGATTACAGGTCTGGCTTGTTTGCGGTGCTTTCCCCTTTTCATTGCTGAATTGATTATGAATTGTAAATGCCATTTCTGATGGAACTAGATGACTACGTGTCCATCCTAATGCCAATTGCACAAAGTAACTCTGCAGTTAAGCGTGTTCTGCATATAAGCTGTAATACTATTTGGTATCAAGGAGAGTCTTGCCTTCTTCTTCCTTTCCCGAATCCTAAAAATACCCTCTTTCAAATCTAAAATCAATAAAATTTTAGCAGATCCACCTCTTCCCTTAGCTTTTCAATCTCTTCCTTTGTTGGGCTTATTATAGACCATCATGGCCTTTTCCAATATAACTTACTAAAAACAATTAGTTAATCAATATTCAAGGGATGAAATAGCTTTATAGAGGGCATAAAAACTGCCGGAAAAGATTGAAATTTCCTTAAAACAGAAATTTTTTACAGAGTGATATGATTCAAGAGGGTTGACTAAAGACCTTAAAATATTATCTTGCGAAAATACATTCAAAGTAATGGCATCAGTTTCACTGGAACATTAAATGCAAAGATAGCTCCGGGGTAAAGATTGAGAGAGCACATGCCCTATTGTCAGTGGTTTGATTCCTTCCTTAAACTGAAATTTCAACAAGAGCAAGGAGAGTTTTCGGCTCTCTGTATTTCCAGGCAAGTGATTCACTGGGTGTGGTCATGCAGAGAGGAGGGCCAAGAAATTTTTTTTGTTAGCATAGCTTCCAGGTGTAACGTGACGTCATTACATTATAAAAGACTAGGACACTGTTGGCAAGCATAGTTTCTCAGTGTGTCGTAAAATCTACCATCGTATGCTAAGTAGAAAGCGTAAAATGGAATGAGATAGGACCACGGCAAGAAGAACCTCGAGCCGCAACCTCGGCAGTCTCTCTATTCCATGCAGAGCTGCCGAGTTAAAAGTGTTCAGCCGCGAAGTAGGAATGATTTCAACATAACAATACTAGCTGCTCAGCTAACGTGCTTGTTTTGCATTCGTTAATCACGCGAGAAACAAAATACGGGCTCTGGTTGTTTGAATATGAACGGCACTTCATCGAATCATTTGAAGCACTGACACGAAACATGAAACACCCAAAATATACGGAAAAGCTACCAAGTTAACTACTCACTTCACATAAGTTGAAAGTAGCCTTGTGACCACATTCGCTCTGAAAACGTGTTTGCGTCCTTGAAAAATCTCGATGTTTTATTCGATAGATTAAGACTGTGTTTAGATACAGAGTATGAAAAGCTGTGTTCTCTCTTCATAATTCATTTATAGCAACGCTCGGCATGATGAACAATGGCGAGCATTACTCAAACCTTCGTTTCTTCTGGGTTGTTATATCAGCGGTAGAAATATTTACGTGACTTGCTATGAGAACAAAAACAAGCCTTATCATGACGACTTATCAAGAACGCCGAAATGCAATGACGATAATGATACTGAAAAAAATTAAAAAGGAAGGCAAAATAACTGCAATGGTCAATCGGATTATACTCGAACTAAACTCCATTGGCTGGTGAGGGTATAGAAAATTGAAAAAAATTAAACTCGGTGTGAAATCTAATGTCATCTAGTGGCTGCCCATAATCCAAATCTGGCTATGCTTTATCGGTACGTGTTTGAACACCTGCACTCATAATATAGAAAAATCTTATTATAGAAAAAAAATTGCTTTCAGTTTCAAGTAGATATTATGGGGCTTATACTGTCCATCATTCATCTGTTCTTCATCCATGACTCTGTCATAATAAATGCCTTTTTTTCGTTTTACAGTCGAGCTAACAAAATAAAAAAGCAAGTTTGAGTCCCTGTATCGATTTGAGCACGGGTAGCCTCTACTTAGACTTATACGCCATGCTGAGCCATGGCATTGTGAGGAAGGATGGCCAATTCCTTCTTTTGCCTCAGTTGACCCCTAGATTTATCCCAATCATCCTTCGACTGCTGGATGGAAAGATCAATGGCATTCAGATAAGGAAGCGAGCATGGCACGAGACGGCACCTTCAGCACAGCATACAAATGCACTATCTTTTACGCCAACTACCTCGACGAGCTAGCGAGAAATTTACTTATCAGCCGTCACTGTCAACACACGAGATTGCCTAATGAATGGCTAGGTCTAGTTTGAACAAAATGTCAAGGTAAACGAGCAACGAGGTGAGATCAAATCAGGAGGGAATACCAGGCTACTGCTCTGCTAGATAAGCAACACTCTTCGTTTTTCCGAAAATCTACCCTTGTATGCTTTCTACCCATCATCTGACGGTAGATTTAAGGATGAGATAAACAGGGGGTGCCCTGTTCTGTTGGCCAATATTCTACTGTAAATCCGTCCATTTTCACTGCAACAAAACATGATCCAGCTAGAAGCTGTTGCGTTGATTGATCCTTGCTGTTTTGGTATCAGTCAAACTTCTAGGATAACAGATGGAAGACATGCACTCTCAGTAAGTGAAACTGATAAGAAGTGGGAGCGGAAATGTCCCACATCTATTACCAGCTGATAAGACAACGAAGCATGTCAATCATGAGTTTCACTTCATCTGTTTATGATAGAAAAATTCAGAGAAGCAATAACGTGACGTACGCTTGTGTTGATATGCGAGTCTGGGGCTTCTTCATATCACGAAGGCTACACAAAAGCCATTTCAGATTGCAGGCGGCTAGAGGCAGAGATGCTGCTTTTCTTTCATCACAAACACATGAATATATTTATAGCTAGTTGGTTGGAAGTACCTGCAATTGATATCTCCGCGCGTTGAATCTAGATCATGGAAATAGGGTAGTAAGGTCCAGTAGCAGAAACTCAAAAAGTTTTAATGGCAATAGCTCAGCTATCTTAGATGCACTCATCTATAGCTGGACAAAAGTTCACGCCCGGCGAATAAGGAGCTTGTTCTTGATGAATGGAAAGTTCGAGGTCATCTTGAAATTGGGGCCACGACCTGATTTACAACTTGCTCGACAGAAGTACGCATCCCGCCAAGACTCGCTTTTCACCATACACCAAACTTCCCTTCAATATTTGTTCCTAAAAATCTTATCTGTACTTCGCGGGACAGTTATATTTCTATGCTAGTAGCTCCTTCCTGATATATTTTGCTGCGTGAGTCTCCGTGGCTCCAGTTATGATTTGCCAGAAGTTACTGATTCGAGGGCATAACAGCGAAGTTCGATAAGAAGACCCCAATGAAGTTATCGTCTACATAAATTCAAACGCGAAAGTCGTACAATAGGAAGTCAAAAGGCCAATGAACCATAAGCGTAAGCAAGTCAGTGGACAGTGAATTTAGATGAAGGAACAAATCACCTAATGTAGAAGTATCGGACTGCAAATAAGAAAGAAAAAACCAAGTAAGACGTATTTACAAAAAGGGCATTAATTGGCATGTCATGGCATTTTGTAACTTCGCTGTTTAATGGCCTACCAGGATGCTTATCTGTCACGTAAACTTTGTTGGAATCAAGGAAAGACCAAACCTCCTTGCAACACTTCCAAAGTGATGATACTAAAAGTGATCACCTTGTCGTACCATTAATGACTTTTACCTGGTTCTTTTGCATTAAGGCTTTCTAAATGTTTAAAGGTACTCAGAAAAGGTAAACAAACAAATAAACAAGCAAACAAGCTAAAAAGGAAAGCAAGACAACAAGGCAAGGACGCGACCGGCAATTATGCATGATTCATGAAAGAGCGAAAGCTAGAATGCTACCAAGAAATAACACGCTCAGTTTGGAGTGGGCTCAGCCACTTGATTATGGCAAAAAGTGCTTTTAAAAGCATGAGAAAATGAAATATTAATAGTCTAAACGGTCCTATTGCATACAATTCTTAGCCCATTGACTGGCAATGTCACTGAGTCTGACAGCAATTCACAAAAATATGGAGTGAAACGCTGGACAGATGCTATTCTCTCAACATGAATTAATAAAATGGCAAGAACAAAAAGGAGAGAAATCCTGATGCAAGTAGTTCCTTTCAACGCAAGAAATTCATTCAAAGATCCAAAGTCGATGACTTCTCATTGTTGACGTCTGATGCAGGTTGTAAGAGAGATAAACTCGTGGCATCACAACACCCAGTGTTGGCAACCTTACGGCTGCAGAAGCATGTCTCTTCACATTTGGCAGTGACTGGTGGAGCATAAACAATGAGCACGTCATTCCAAGATGTCTAACACGTCTGGATCCAAAAACCGACAGAACAACAAGAGCCTTGTGAGGCTCTAAACGTAGTAACAACTTCCTTTCTTTTCAATTTAAGATCAATAAACTTGATCTGATCTCCCTCTCCTCTTAGCCTTTCACTCTCTTCTTTCGTCCACTTTTGGGGCTTTGTATAGGTCACCATGGCCTTTCCTCAACATAAATGACCAAAAAAATAAAAAAGTTTAAGAATAACTCCGTGGTAAACCACTTGCTCGCTGGGAATATGGTCAGTGGTTTGAGTCCCACACCGAGCTAGCCTTCAACGTGAGGTGAGTATAGTTGGTAGCTCTCTGCAATTCCAAGAGTAGGAATCACGTTGAGAAGAAGAAGGACCAAGAAACTGCTCGATGAGCATAGTTTTTCACTACCCAAAATTCTACCTTACAACTCAAAACAAGTTTAAGTCATAAGGTGTGGTCCAGTTAAGCGGAAAGACTAGGGCACTGCTCCATAAGCAAGCATGTCGGGATGACGAAAATTTAATTTTATGTGCTAGGTGGAAAAAGCGGGTGTAATACACTAAAACAAAAGACAAGGAGAATGATAAGGAACATAGCTATTGCTGAAGTGTAGTCCGATTATGACGATTCCAATTAAAGAACCACGAAAATTGCATTGATACATCAGTGGAAATTCTGAGCCAAACTATCCATTTGAATGACTACAAACGATCCCGAGGAATTACCAAACTCCATCATTAGCGCAGAGTGGCAAGGGATGAATATGAGAAATTGTATGGTGAAATAAACAATTATTGGGTCAATAATCCCTAAGTGTAATCTCCCCTCTATTAATTCCCAACAGGCATCTAATCCTCTTTTTTTGCTTTAACATTTCATCTAGTTACGCTTAGGGACTATTCAATTTATTAGCTGTTTATCCCGTTTAACAAATTTAGATGTCTACTTCTTCTTACGCGGCGCTAATGACGGAGTTTGGTAATTGCTTCGAGACGCTTGCAGTCAGCAAATTGGATGGTCTGACTAGAAAGTGTCATCCACGTATCGATGCTATTTTCATGATTTTTAATGGGAAATTTCGTCATCAAATCGCACTGTAAGAACAGTTGCTGTTCTTGTCGTTCATCCTTTTTTACGATTTGTAATAAAACTGCGATTTTCTGCTAACACTGAAGGCTCTTGATTGAGCTCCAGTGCGACTATGTGAATCCTGAACGGCACTTAAACAAAAAAAAAACGCGAGGCTAGGAAATTTACATTGCCTTGAAAGTTGGAACGAGTGCATATTGATGAAATCAGCTCCGAATAAAAACCATGGCCTTACGACTTTAACATATCCAACACATTGTTAGATAAAACTCATTTATCTTATTAGATAATGCAATTCAAAGCCAGCTAATACCCAAATTTTTGAAAAGAATGCGAGAACTCTTTTCAAATAAGTGTTTTTAGCACAAAGCCTCTTTGATCTTATTTATTTGAATCTTCAATAAAATCTAATTATTCAACAAGCAACCATTTTAGATCAAAAAGGGAGTGAACTTTAATGCAATCATGTTCTTCACCTTGACATAGGTGAACGTTCATTATCCATATAGCATACGATCGCAGTTAGAAGGTCCAGTGAATTGGTGCAAGAGAGAAGGGACGAATTTAAATAACTTTTCTAGACAGAGAAACAACGCATCATCTATCAAGACATCGTAGGTATAGATAAAAACTGATCAAAATCTCACAAGGACCGCTTCGTGAGAGCAAAAAAGAGCTGTATACAGTTAAGATCATAGCAGAACTCCGCAGATATCAAAGGAAGCCGTCCTCTACAAGATGATCCAAAGCAAGATGGAAACAAAAACATTGCACCTGTCAACAAACTTAGCGGGATCTAACGCTCGAGAAAAATGTAATCCCTTTGCCCTAATCCTGCTGAGGCGGGTCTCCTTCGCAGATGCCCGTTAATTTGCATTCCCAATAGGTACAGTGTTGCATGCGTGCTCCATCACCATTTCACAGCAGAATGCCATTTCTGCCGTTGAACCTCCCAGCCATCAGTACTGGAAAAGCACATAATGCAACCTCCAATGAGTGGGAGTTCGGAAAAATGTCCAAGAACTTAAGTCGACTATGCTCTTGTGTGCTTTCTTTCTGACTGAAGAAACGCAGAAAAACAATAGCAGCTTTGAGTAGATAAAGCGAGTTCCACGAAGGAGTACCCAGTGCTTACCCGCTAATCGTCATGCAGTTAACTCTGTCTAACTCAAACTCTCTAGGGCACTGTAGGAATGGTCGAATTACAACAAGTTCGAGTTACAGAGATTCGAATTATTGAGGTGTTTTGTTTGGATATTTTCAAGGGACCTGAAAATTTTGCTCGAATTAGCGAAATTTGGGATTACACCAGTTCGAATTAGACAAAGTTGACTGTAGGAAAAATTGGCAGGTAATTTTAACTGCTTTTTCAGCTAGTATCACGAAACAGACGGAGTCGGTATTTAGTAAACTGTGCTAACTTAAATCCGTAGCCCACAATGTTTATTTGAACTCCTTAAAAGACGCCTTGCTTGCGGTCAACAGCTTTCCAAAAGCAGAACTGTTATGATAATGGACACCAGTCGTTTTTACAAAGAGCTTCGTTGAACTGACATTTTTTACAAAGTATCCCATTTCTACTTGGGTGATAAGAATGGAACAAATGCTCACAGAAAAACTCATATAACGAAATTTCAGATGGCACGCAGAAAATTACTGCATAAAAGGGTCCAAGGCAAATAGATATGGTAGCATAACATGATACATTGCGAATGAAAGCAACTTCGTATCTACTGTCGATCAAGAATGACTATATGGAGGAAGTTGGCAAAGTGGTTAGGGCACATGTCTTTATTGGACTGAAGGTCTCGGGTCCCAGTCATATCCTTTCACTCTTCTCTTTACCCGTCATCTGTCCACCCAGTAGTAAATGGGAACAGGTGCACGTATGTGGGAAAAGTCCGATGAGTAACATAACCATATATATGATATTTATGACTATACCTGAATGTCAAAGGTAGACATTTGGACAAGGAGAAGCCTGTTTGCTTATCGAACAATATCTGGGACCTTCCTATCGATGTGACCATACCTCGTGGTTCCTACGCCTGGAATTACAGAGATGGCGATTCTCCTCACTCCAAGTGAAAGTTTAGCTGAGGGCGAATTCGAACCATTGGCTGTTGGATCAATGCTTAAGAATATTATCACTGAGATTTATCCTGACACCATGAACGATAACGGAACTGGCTACCTCACTTAACGATGCATGGCTCAGTATGGTACCCCTTTCGCAAGGCGCTCCCAGACGCTCGGGTTGAGTATGGGATTCGAATTATTTTCTCACTAGCCAGTATTCATAATGGTTAGGGCATTCAAGTCTAATTGGCTCCAATGAGCCTTGAACATCGCTCGATGAATGAACTTCGATTGGCTATATCGTGGTATGATTAATCCAACTTAATTTTAAATATCATAAGATTTTGTAGAAAAATTCACTAAAACGTCGACGCGAAGCAGATGGTCGTTCGTAATGCGAATTCAAAAACGATGGAGGAAGCATCAGGGTAGTCTTTCCTTTGCTGCTTCTATGCTGCTCTAGACATCCTTAGAACCAGTGCTTGATATAAGATAAAGTTTCAAAGTTAACCAACAAAAAGTAGCTTTATTAATGCAACCATTGATATTCATTTTTGATAAGAAGCTATGAAAACTGTTTTGATGTCTTAAATGAATTTTGTCATTGAAGTTGCAAAGGAGGAAGAAATGAAACCTGCAACAGCAATGCGTTCAGTTTCTCTATCTGACATTGTCAGTTTTTAAATAAGTCGATCAAATAGTTTAGCACTGACATGGTGGGGACAATGCAGAAACCTCCACGTTGGTGTCCCTGGGTATCGACCACCAAGAGTGATCTCGACTCATTTTTCATCGGCTCGTAACCGACTATGCAACCACTTTCCTTCAAAGCACATCTGAGGGAAAGACTCGATGAAAAAGAAACTGACATGGTATAAGCAAGGCTCTAGCGACGAATGCAAGGGAAGTTATCTGGGTTAAGCCTGACTCCTTTCCCAGAATATATAAGATAGAGGGCACATCGCGAGCATTGTCTCTTCATCCTTAACCACATCCCAATGTTATCAAATCGCAAATTGCTATTGCTACTGCCCTCTAATGTAGCAAATGATGGAAATAGATCTACTCTGTCAATGTTGTGGGAACATGTTCAAATGTAGTTACAGAAGGTTTGTCGTTCAGAAATGAGGGCATGACGAGCAAACGTTGTCACGTATTGCTTGCAACAGTAATGCAGCTGATAGATACGCAAAGAGAAATGGAATTTGTCGTTAGTGCTCCACGACTTCCTTTGGATGTCCCTATTTTAGTAGGAAATCGATATCAGATTGCAAGTATGCAAGGAAATTTAAAAAGATGCACCAATCGAATGGTCACAAGCTAAGACACATTCTGCCGGCACTTTATTGACATTGAGTGAATGAGGGTAGATTGTTGATCTAGAAAGGTCAATTCAGGCAAAGATTTAACAGTTTTATCATTACCTTCAGCGCGGTGAAGTTGTGTGGATATCTCCTTGAAGCGGCGAGTTTGCTTTTGGCTCGTAAAACCGTGAGCACTCGCAGAGCGATATAGGATGTCAAAGCCATAGCAAGAAATCTTAACATGCTGCACAATGCTTGATGAATTCGTAATGAGAAATTGTAGCGCAGACATCTGCGGAATCTGAAAGTGGAGGGGTGTGGCTGAAAAGCCACGTGAGATTCCTAATGACCTTCTCTGCAGAGCTGTGTACGCTTGAAAAATGCTAGGAACAGAACGGATCTAACGACCGTCTTACAGCGCTAACTGAATCACTCTTCTTTTTTTGCTGTGAAGAAGATTAGACCAAGAAATCTAGATAGAGTTCTAACGGAAAACAGTCATTTTCAGGGATGAAATGTGACAGCCCATTTTAAACGGTATAACTACTTTTGAAAGTATCCCAGTAAGCTTCCTCGGTTGTGAGCACCAAAATTAACAAATTCCACAATTAGTTTGCAACGCAAAGCCCCAACGAAGAAAGAAAGAGAAGGGCTGAGAGGAGAGGGAGATAAAATCAAGTTTATTGATTTTAAATTTGAAAGAGGGCACGTCGTCGGATTCTGGGTAGGAAGAGGAATATAGGGCGTGTGACAGATTGTCAGTTCTTGGAATCAAAGATTTTTAGGATGGAGTTTCAGGGATTACTAGTGAAATTTGAAGGATATCTAGCAGTTAAGTGGGGGTAGCCCCCTCCTTGCCAGACTGCACCTGATGCGGATTCAGATATGCACCCATCCGCACCAGTGACTTTGCTTGATTGGGATTAAACCCAAGAGGAGAAAAAGAAGAATATAGAGAGGCATTAAACTACGAGTGGAGGAGGCGATTGTTCGATTTCATTCGAGGTGATGGACTTCAAGGAAGTAGGGACATTGAACTGAGGCTACGAGACGAGGCGATCTTGAACGATATCAGCTATTGATACAATTAAGGGTAGCCTCGTGTTCGTACGCTGCGATTTCGTCATGTCTTTCTTGATTGACCTCTTGACCTTCGGTTCACAATTGACAATGAAATGCACAGAGATGTCTTTTCGACATAAACCATGAATACAACGTATGGGAAACAAAATATTTGAAAGATGTGTCATAAACACAGCATGGGCAAGCAGTTTATCCGGAGCCGTGGTCGCAAAAAGAATCATGACACAACCCAGTTAGATCTCTAGACTGTCGAACGACTTTGCATGCGAATTAAAATTTTGCTAAAGGCAAACGAGAAAATTTTTTCCTCCTTACGTATGAACAACGTCTCTCAACTTCGAAGCGATCTGTTGTGCAATTGAAATTCGATCCGTCGGGAGCCACGTGAAGGCAAAAAATATCGTATCTTATAACAAAAAAATACGCGGTTGACTTGCAAAAATCCAATTTCTTTAGACAGGAATACTTTCATACTAGAATTCTTTAGTTATGAGATAAGGCTTCTTTCAAAAATATCTCCCATTGCCTGGCCTAACTTAGTTTAACAGGAACGTGAAAAGCGAATAGTAAAATCCAGTCTGCCCTGTAGGCCGATCTGTCTCAAATAATGTGCATATGTTCACATTTAAGGGTCCCAGTCAGTGGTGGATTTGCTAAAAGCAAAGACCGGTCTGGTATTCGTCATGTTTCAAAGGTACACAGCATTTTGTCAGAGCTTTCAAAGCTTTCTCAATGTGTCAGTACGACTTGTGTTATTACGAAACTGACTCGCCACGAGTTGGGAAATGAATAGAAGTCGTAACGCTTCAACAGGCAGGCTAAAACGATCGGAAAAATGAAAACAAATAATATGTTTACCGGACAGATCTGTAAAACGTCGCTTTTCTTTGTAGGCTTCAGTGGATGGCCATAAGTTTGTAGCTTCGTTCTAACCTTCACTGTCTACGTCGATTAAGTTCTGGTTGTATGGTTGATTGGCGATAAAAGGGATGCATCAATATCCCCAATTATCACCATTGACTTTGATGGCTGAAAGATAATCTCTTCTTTCCCAGAATATCCCAGTCCGCTTGTTCGTATTCAATTTGAAATTCGCCGAGCTGTGGGTCGATCTTCAACGAACTACTGTAGAGAGCACTTCCCAGCGCAAAACGGCGAATCAAAGCATCTTCACAGTACGCCAGTCTCAAGCGAACCTAGAATTGTCACCATCAATTGTTTTGCTACTCATTTGTTGGCAACGATGCCTCGTTGAAAGCTCACAACAGTTTTGTTTTGAAAAGGAAATCCATACTGGTGATAATAACAGCTTTTATTGAGTATTCGCCCTTATCACACTTCAAAGAGTGTGGTTATCATTGCTAGGAAAAGGTATAATGCCATCGTGTACTTGATTCCGTGCTTAGCAGCAACCAGAGGCTTCAATTTATCTTTAAGCAAAGAGGTTTCTCTGAGATCGTTTCCCATTGCCTCCCTCGCCTACAGTGCTTAGTCGGCTTGATTCTGGGCTAGGCCAAGACTAGATGCACGACGCCCTTTCCGCTGCAAGTGAATTTTTGAGAGGCAGCTTCCATCGCTTCCCTCACTGACGGCGTTATCATCTTGAGCCATGCAGATTTCTAACTTCAATATCTGCTTTTGAGTAGGCATGATAACCCCTTAAATTAACAGGACGCTTAACATGATTAAAGGAGTAACAGATGCAACAATTATATTTTGCAAAGGCGTGGCCAGCAGGAGTTCGCAGAATTTCCTATATGTTGCGCCACCCCAACCCGTAAGCTTCTCAGTTTCCATCGGTCAAAGTAATGACAGAACCGTGCATTCAAGTCAGATTAAGGTTTTCTTGTTGACGAAGGACTTACAATTACCATCACTAGGCTTTAATGAATTATTTCCATCTGGAAATGCCTTGTGTCATCGTTTACCTATGCAACGAGATGTTTTCTATTGCAAAGTCTTTCGAAAGCTCTGATCTGATCAAGCATCCAGCGCAGCCGAGTGCCGACTAGTCTCAGGGGTCCATGATGAGTCCATACGCGGTATGGTCTCGTTTGAGGACGTCATAGTCGCATGAAAGATACCGGCCACTACCGCGAATCACGTGATCAAGTTCACCAAACAAGACATCTGACGATATTCTGCCGTCTGGCATTTTTCGAACATGGCGAAACCCCCCTGAAATCCTCTCCTTTGCAGTAGAGTCTGAATGGCAGGTAATTGGGCTGTTCGGGGGACCTCTGAGTTGGAAACTTGAATTAAAAAATGTCAAGCATGCAGTTGGTGCGGTGAGTGCTCAGACTGCACCGCTGTTTTAGTCATTCAAAAAATGCAATCAGCTGAAGAAATAAACAGAATTGCGTTCACAAAGAGTCATCGCTGTTTAGGATGTCTTGTTTAAAAAATACTATATCTTGTAGATTAATTCATTTTTTAAAACTGGAGAGGGTCTGCAACGACTGCTAACTCAACGGCTACCCTGTCCTTGGCTGCATCTCATACTGACTTCAAGTTGTTTGTTAGAACGTAAATGCTCTTGTCTCGATTGATATCAGCATGCAGGTGGTTTTCAAGCAGGAAAATTGCACTAAATAGTCCCTGCTCATACGAATTGAAGAAGAAGCGAATTCAATCAAAAAAGAATATGGTCTTTGCCACCACGTAAGAATTCAGACTCAATACTAGATTGCCGGGGTAGTCTTATCTCGGCAACAGTACTAGAAAAGGATGTAGTGCCACAGGATTTCTGGTTTAGATCGTTTTTGATTGCATTGATTTATTGGTAAACGCCAAAATCTACCAATTGATGTGACATCCTGCGTTTGACAAAAAGTTGTTGTGCAGTCGTAAGAATAGGGTGGAATTCCAAGAGTCGAGAATATCTGCCTGTACACAAAGAGATTGGAAGATTAACATAGCTGAAGACTTGCCTGTAGAGGATGTAGGGCTTACTCCCTCCTTAACTGGGCTGTTGATCTGGAAGGGGCCATTCACAAAAGATATCCAGAAAGGATGGGTTCTTAGAACCCCCTTCTTCCTTGGTCTGGTGTTGTCCGTATTCAATTACCACCCCTCCCTCGGACATCTCCCTATTTCGTACTAAGAACTATTAAAAAACATGTGTAAATGAAACTATTACTTACAGAGGCACATTTAGAGGGGAAGGGTTGGGATGGCAGCGAAACACAGTGGTAATGGGTATAAAATTCATTAATTTCCTTGCTCTGAAATAATTGCCCACTTCTTTTAAAGAAGCAATAAATCACCAAAGCAATAACATGCAATTTCTAAGGTCAATTCAGAATGGGAATTGCAAAGGAATGCGTTGCTTTAGCTTTCAAAGAACGTAGATGTCCAGATTGCTTAATCAGGCCCTCCTCCTACCTCTGAATTTACCCTAATTCGCAAAACCTCCCTCCCCCTCTCAGCTTTGACGTCCTTTGTCAATGGCCCCAAATATGCATCTGCTCCCGAGAAGTGTTCCAGTACTTAAAACAATAATGACCAATAAGAAAACAGAGAACATATAGCATTTCTGGCATTAGTTCTTATTCTGAAGATTTTTGCTTTTATTTCGTTCTACACATATCATAATTCTTCTTGCAGCCATCAGGCTGTGGGCGCACCCAACGTGCACCAGCCCCCACCACTGCTCCCTATTCCTCGCTGCTCTTCTGAATCCTTTCATGCTCCATCCGGTCAATTGTTTCAAATCGTCTTCCCATTCCCTTCTTTGTCATCTCTTCCTCTGCTGCCTTCCACCCTTCCTTTGATCATTATCTTTGCCAACGCTTGTCTCCATGTCTGATGTCCCTACTACTTCACATTTCTTCTCTTGACGGTCTCCACTATTGACTCCAGTCTTTCACGCACCGGATCACTATTGATCCGATACAAGTGTTCCTTTTCCCTCGCGTTTACACTATACCGGTTCGGAGCAGTGCAGGTACAAAACTGTACCTGATAGCAGGTACAAAACTGTACCGGATCACTTTATCTAGTGTAAACGCATGGCTGATCCGTAACACTTTTTGTATCGGATCAAATAGCGATCTGGTGCAGTGTAAACACAGCCTCCTCCATACAAACTTTTCGGCCTTCTTTTCGCCCACGTGCCTTCAACATCCTTCTGTACCATTTCATTTCAAGCGCCCTTAGCTTATCCATGCTTTTCTGGCTTGGTGTCCAACTCTCGCATCCGTTTGAAAGCTTCACCCGTGAGAATACCCTTTTGATCTTCATTTCCATCTGCATTGGCATTAGACATTGTTAATGATGCTAAGCGTATCAAGCATTAATCACATGTTAGTGAGATTTTGAGTCGCAATACTTGAAGGCATGCAATGAAAATGAAGTTTAGAAATAAAAAGATAGGTGATTGAGAAGCAAAGTGGATTGATGGAACAGCTGCCCTTGCCTAACTGCACATGAACATTTCTAAATTATTGAATAGCATTCATCTGGACTCAGCACACGGGGTCCTTAGCATTGGACACGATCTAAAGAAGCTGCACCTGAGAAGCAACAGAGTTCAAATAGATTCGAAACAAAACGCAGTCTCAAATTATAGTTTGTCTCCCTTGGTGGAGTTAATGAGCTGTTCATAGTTGGCACTCATTTATTTAGAGTCTCTTCGCTTCGTTACAGCATTCTTTGAATATTTCGTTCCTTTCAAGCTGAGGCAGGGAAGCTCTTTAAAAAAGATTTATCCGCTCAAAGCGATTTTATTCTTTTCAATCTTCTTCATTTTCATTTATATAGTTATTATATATATTTATTACATTAGTTGGTGAACTTGTGAGCCACAGCAGACACTGCAACTGACCCATTTTGAGAGCCCATTCGCACCAAACATATTATGTTAAGCATAACGTTTGCCAATATATGCACCTTTATCTACATATAAACTAAACATACGAGTTGAAACCACCCTAATGATTGGTAATCTGTTTCTTGCTGGCGTACACGCAGACACGTTTATGAAAATTGGAGCCGAAGGATAAAGTTGGTGGCCCTGGAGATTCTGGTTAATGCATGGTTTGGCACGGATGCATCAAATTTATTAGGCCGTAAGAATGGGAATTATGATGATCATCGCGTAATTTATGAGCTGTTGGTAAACAGCCAAAGCACTGCATACTTGGACGAATGAGTGGCATCTCATAGACAATTTAAGGCCAACTTAATGCACTCGACGTTGTTGTTTTTCGAAGAGATCAACCAAATTGTTTGACATTTTGCGGAATTTATTTCGGGTTTATTGTCAAAAACTATTTCACAACAGACATAGAGTTATACAATGCAAGGAATGTCGTTAGTAGGGGAGATGAGGATTTAAAGGATTTACAGTTCGTCACTGAAGATAAAAGCGATGGGAGTAGTTTGCTGGGAGGAGGGGGTCGAAATGGCATGTACAATTTTTCAAACTTTGCAATCATGGTCCGTGTAGTATTCATCATCAACACCACCCCATCATCATTGACATCAGTATAACTATAACCACAATAATAGTCACCATTATCGTCATCATCATGACCATGATATGGTCATAACCCTAACTATTGTCATCATCATTGTCACCACCACTACCATAATAATAATCATCATCAATTATCAATATCATAATTTCTTTATCCGTCACAGATCCTTTCTTCTTCGCTTTCTCATGCTGCTCTTCATCAAAATTTCAAGCTCGTTGCTGTCACCAGATTTGGCCACGGAAAGTTGACTCTATGACTCTGTGGCAAGAGAGTGACAACGGCACATTTTCTTCTAGAAATGTTGCCTTCCAATTTTCTGTTTGTTTTGGAAGTTAAAGAATAATCACTGTAGACATTTTTCACTCCGTTGGCATCTTATCCATTAATCGACAATGCAAAGTGATTGAGGAGGGCTATAAAAAACGAAATTAAAAGCTACTGTCCTCTGGTGCACGTATGTTTATCGTGCATTAAGATACAGGAATGAAAGAACCTTACTTGTAAAGTAGCCAGTTAGTTAATCATACTTACAAATACATCGACTGTAGAACTATTCAACAGATAGAGATCAACTGCTTATCTTATTTAAGTTTACAACACACATGGTACAATAGGTTAAAATGCAATGCAATTTATAATCATGCAAAAGCAGTGAATCGCATAGAAATGCAGTATAATGCAATGCAATTTGCGTTGACGACTTCTTCCAAGGGAGGGAATAAATATCTTGACATAGCTTTACGTTCTTGTGTTGGCTTCATTTTTTGCTTGAGACCATAAGGACAGCTATAGCTGTCATGCTCCCGATGGTATCGTTCTTGTAAATATGTTTCCTGAAATTGTACACTTTTGAATAGTGTTTGAAAATATTCATTTACCAAGTTACATTACCTTGTAACATAACAGTGCATCTACCGAATGCAACGCTGCACGAACTTGGCCTTGATATCCTAGGGTATACGAAAGCAAATGAGTGAGGTGGGTTTTAAAGGCACCGAAAGCCGCCAGAGGAGCTCACCCGAAAGAGTTCTAAAATTTTTGGCCCTGATTGGTTCTCTTGACCAGTCTGACAATGATGAGATCGTGTGTTTAAAAAACGTTTACTACGAATACGTTCTTGTGAATGTTAGAGGCCTAGAGGATACCGATGTTTATCCTTTCGAAGAAGTGACAGAGGCAGAAATTTGTTTAGAAGATGCTTCCGGTGAAGATAAAGACATTATCATTGACTAAGACTTCATTAGAACATGATATATAATGGATGTATCAGACTTTATAAGCTGGTAGTAATAGTTCGTATGTGACCTTGAAAGAAATCATTGAAGATGACACTGGGTTTACAGGAGAAAGATTAGTGGCTGCAAAAGGCGACCGAGGGCTATGGAGCTTGGACTTTGTGCATGTTTCACCAACACCTATAGCAGAATAAGTGCATGAAAATATTCTTACAACCTTTTTCTTGAACATGAAATGAGCCCCCTCTCTAATAAACCCCCTTCTCCCTCTGGAGGTTCTGAGATTAGATACGCCACCTCGGGCTTAATAGGTCTTTTACGGTATTTAAAGATAGACACCCCCAAAAATACTTCCAAAGGCCAGGGCTCTGCCCAAACCTTGGGAGGGAACATTTGAAGTCCTCGATCACATTGCAGTAGCCTCACATTCGTTGTCTTTGAAACTGAGGTCATGAAGGTCCAGTATCCATGATGATCAGTGTTTACAATTCTATGATCACGTGATCACAATGCATGTTGACTGAACAAATCCTGGATCGACTTAGGAGGAGGTTTGTTGCTGTGCAGCTCAAAGGTTGATCGACTTCGACGGTGGGGCCTTGTTGCAAGAAAGACATGCATTGATTATCGCTGATTGTTTGGTTGTCTGTCAGTCAGTCATACACTCGTTTCAATATTTGCGGAAAACTTTTACACAATGGTTTTCTTCTTCACCGTCTCCAGAAAGGAAGATGTCAGCAACTTCTACACAGTGGGCAGGGAGATTGGAAGGTACGAAATGCTGTTGCACGCATGCAGTTTTTTTTGTTCCCATTCTCGAAGTTCCATCTCTCGGTTTCACGTTGTTTATTCCCTTCGCACTGCGTATACTTACCATGCTGAAGCCTCCGTCTCTGCTTTTTTTTTGGAACATGATGCAACGGGAAATTTTGTGGTTGGAATTCGCAAAAGCAAATAGCTCATATTTTTCAAGGCTATGTGCATTTAGATGAAAAGGGAGTTTAAATGCATCTTTTTGTCGATTACAATTGTTGGAGGAGCAGTATTGTTTATGAATAATTGCCCATATCATGTTTAACAAATCGACCCACAGGCTTTGTTTGATTACGTAGGCCGCAGGAGATTCCGAACAGCAAAACCTACACATCATTTTAACAGTCTTATCCAAGGTGCCAATTATTTGCGCCACCTAACAATAGTCGCATAAGCTCCTTGCTCGCTGTTTGTAGATGTCCGAGTTTTAGTAACGAAGACGATGGCTTCAGTTTTCATTCAAAAGTGAAAGTTTGAATCAAATAGGCCCTGTAGTTGCGAAAAATCTTTGTTCATTTGTAAGCCAGGAGTATCGTTTAGTAAAACTGCATCCCACATCACTCACTAGGTTAACAGGTAAAAGAATTTTCACGAAGATTTTGTGGTTGCGCCAAAATGCAGGACGATATTTATAATTGCTTCAGGCAAAATTCTATTAGGTAGATCAGCATATATTTTCATAGCACGATGTATTTTTGAATCTTTGGCCGTAACAGATAGAACCATAACGCTCCGTCCCCGTATCTGTAACAGGATTTTGCCATCTACCTCCAAGTTTTCATTTTATAGATCGCCAAAACATCACTTGCAAATGTTATGTGACTGAAAACTAAAATCTTTACAGATCATGATTTTCTAATCATTAAAAAATACATTATAAACGAGGGGGGGCTTCATATTGTTCGTTCATCTACTTAAAGGTCACCTCCTTGAGATTCCTGCTGCAATTGTAATGTAAATTTTTAATTGTTGCATGTTAATTGGTTTATTGAAATGGGGATTAGATTTAATTGAATTGAATTGACTGATAGTAATATTGAAATGTGTAATAAGGAACATGAAATCACAAAGTTCCAATTGGAATTGTATGCAATACACCCTCAATAGTACAATAGGATTACCTTCAGCAACGGAAGGTTTTTAAATGTTCGCCTTGATCGGAATTTCAATCCTCATTGAAGTCCAAAGATTTATGAGCAATGTTTTCTTGAACGTTTAACCACCCTATGGATACTGAATAAGTATTTGAACATCTTAAGAATGATGTGTGCAGAACCATTTTGAAGCATCCCTGAGTCAGACTGAAATATAAACCAAGGGTTCATCTTAGCATCCTGTTAGTGTGTAGCTGAGGATTAATACTGCTTCTTTGGTTTGGTGGCAGCCGGGAGGGTAACTACCCCCCAAGTATCTCTGTCCAGTATTGCAATTTTAATTTTCAAAGCCAACGTATGTCAGGTACCATCTAACAGTACACAAAAGCAGGTTCTTTTGTCTTCCTCAGTTCCTCTAAGAGACAGTTGTTATAAAATTTTGAAAAACTCCTCCTCTGTGTCTCACTAAATGCCCATCTTTCTTTTTCCTAGAACAGATATGTAAACATTAGCATTAGTAGAGCAAGGACTCATTCTTTTGAGTTTGATGAAGATTCCACTTGTAAGGAAGTTTTACTTCTCCAAGGACTTTGTCTACTGACAATGGGAATTCCATGACTTCTTTGCTCTCCTAATGTTACTCACAGCCAATCGATGAAAGTTGTTGTCATATTTTTAACTCATTGAATTTTCATTTGATAGAGGTGCTACATCTGTGGTCAAAGAAGTCACGCAAAAGGGCACAAAGCAGAATTTTGCAATGAAAGTGATTCAAAAAAATGTAAACATCTATCTTTTCTATATACATATACAAATGCACACCTTTTATTATGTCTATGTACTATATTTAATGTACTCTATATGCATATTGGACCACTATTTATGCCAATTTTTTAAATCATACAGTGTTATCCAGTCAAAATAATCATATACATACACACATACATCATTTATTGTCTCAAAGAATATATCATTATTTGACCTTAGCTTTTAGGTTATTTAGTCATGTTCATAAAGGTGAGTTGACAGAAAATTTCTGACCTTCCAGTATAAGTAGATCTTGATTTTCTGTTAGACAATCACAACTTCACTAATTCAAATTGTGTTACTGATAAGCCCTGGAATGGTCAAAGAGATGCATTTTCACTTTCATTTTCTATCTTTTGCATAATTTTTGGATTCCAAACATTTGCTAGACGCTACGTCATACACATATAACTAATCAAATGAATGGAGTTGATAATGTCTGTAGATTTTATTCTGGCCACTGGTTTTGATAGTACTTAGATTTTCTTATGCCGCTCCAAGAAGTGGCAGATATTGCCAATAGCTGCCAGCTGCTATTCCCAGATTGCTGCAAGACTGGTACAATTTTTTCTTTTATCTATGTGCCCTTCCTAGTATTCAAGCAAAGATTTTGGCACAAGGAAAAGCTTTGCTTATGCAGCAGTGTCATGGTTCTTCCTCTTGTGCCTACACCTCTTGATTCCTAATTGCTTGGAATTACAGTGAGCTACCAACTCTCCTTGCCCTAGGTAAAAGTTAGGCTTGAGTTTGCCTCAAACTACCAACCAGTTGATTTGGAACAGTATCTTGCAGCCACTGAGCCATCGTAGCCTCAATTGTTCTCATCAGCTCTGGAAATTTTTTATTTATCTTGTTCAATTTGTTAATATTTGATGATATTAGTGGTAGATACGGTACCTTTTTGATCTCATTCAGTCAATGCACAACTTCCTTGGTTCTTTCAGTCAGCAAATGTAAATAGCTTTTTTATTCTATGTTGCAGCTTGCTTCTTTTGATATCTTTAAAAGCATGGTTACCACTTTGCCAGGTCTTGTTGTGTCTCTAGCAGATTTGCATCTGTATTCTCTTTATTTTGAGACAGAGGGAACCTGTTGATGAAACCCTTGCACAACCAGGGCCAATTGTGCCCTTTGTATGAACAATTCACATGTTTGAATCTCACATGGATGTGAAACTGTAGAGTGAGTGTGCTATATCTTACAAGAAGGTATTTATTGAACTAGGAAGAGTACCATGTTACATAAGATAAATCTAAAACCGCCCATTCAACAATAAGGTTTAACTTCATTTTGAATTGTTTATCAAGACGTGAAAAATTTCCACCTCCTCTAACTCTCATGATTGAATATTAAGTAGAGTAACTCACTTTGTCTCTGTTGTGATAATTACAATGGCAAGTATGCAAAAATCTTGAAGTGGAAGTCAAATGACCTCACATTTCATTTTCTCAATAAAGTATCGAAATTTCTGATTCATTGGATACATTCAACATTAGTCCACCAAATGTGAGACCATTTTGCATGTCACTGCACATCTCTAAGGATTTATCTTTGACACACTATTAGGTGCAAGAATGCTAGGGCAAGGAGGCGAACTTCAACTCATTGGCAATCAAATCATCAAAATAATCTTTTTCTATGGAAAACTTGTTTTGCTTTCTGCTTAGTGTCCAATGGCAAAGTTCTAATGCAGTTTGAAGCAGCAATATTTATCAAGCAGTTTCCTAACCTTTACTTTTGATGTCGCCACAGCTGGTGATAATTAAGGCTGGAATGAGAGAGAACTGGCTACTCTCCTCACTCTGAGTGAAAGTTTAACTTAAGATGGACTTGAACAACTGACGACAGGTCGTGTGATTAGTCATCTGATATCTTAGCCATTCTCACAAGCTTTTCTACCGCATTCTTCGAGAATCAAAAGGCTCTTTTGATAGCGGCTAAGAATCAAATTCAACGCTGATAGAATTTAAGGCACTTAAATTTCACCATTACATCCTTTTTCAAATCAACGATTCATTGAATCGTAATTGATTTAACGAGGAGATAAAAGAAAACGGCCCAGAGAACCTGGCAATATATTCCTTAGAAGGCCATTTTAAGTGTTTTTGATTTGATGTTTAATTCAATCCTTGAATTTTGCAGCATTTTGTCCAAATTTTTCTCGTAAATTAAACTTTTTTCACCCTGCGCCTTCAGCATTGTTACCTGCAGTTAAGTAGCTTGTACGAAGTATGATGGCTGGCCGTGCTCTATTTGTGCCTTGAGTTTTATGAAAGTGAATAAAGTCAAATTGATTGCAATGCCCAAAGCGAGCTTCAATGAGCTTTTTTTAGAGATAAGTACCATACTTACCCTCGACTTTGTTAGGCGAAGTAGGCAGTCCTTTTCCTTGCCGATTATTTATAATTTTTTTATTGTGTCAATATCATTATTTTGATAAGGCTTGTTTATAGAAGGAATGTCTTGCACTTATGAGATTCTTCTCTCGATCAACACGCATTTTGTTACCAATGTCGCAAGAGGTCCTTTGCGAGGTAGAATTAATGGAAGTGGGGGCGGGGACACAATTTCCCTGGGATGGACAAGTTAATGTTGGTGCCTCTATTAATCTATGTGGTAGAATGAACAGATAGATTTCCATAACTCCTTGACTATTGTCTTTTTCAAGGCAAGTGGGGAAGTTTTTTGCACTTTCAAATTTGAAATCCCATGTATCAACAGGAAATTTGATGACCGATAGAAAAGTGGTGTATTCCCAATATCTGACCTCCTTGATCCTTGATTAGTGGTTATATGTTTTGTGAATTGCAAAGTTGCAAGTTGCCAAATTTTGCAGTCAGCAAATTTTGTTGCTCCGTCATCTTTTCTTTCGCTCCTTTCAGTCCCCGCACCCCCTTTACCCTTTTACCCTACCCTCTTACCCTTTCCCGTCCCCTTTCACCTCACACAGATAAGAAATTTGGGCCTGATTCCAGACTACTTTCTCCGCCGTTGTAATTCAAAGAAATTCTTGTCATTAATATCTGGGTTAGTTAGGCTCCTGTATTTAACGCCATTCAAGTGATAGCTTTGCATATTGCGCGATTCATAAGCCTCGGTTTATTGGAACCTCTAATATTTGCATTTGGTTGAGGTTTCCAATATTTGTCTAACACAACCGCTTTGCCGTTGGAAGGAATATTACCGTAAAAGAGGAGCCCTTGGATTGATTTTGGTTGATTTGTGTGCCAAGAGGTCTTTGCTACAAGATTAAAGGATATATATCGCTGGACGCGGTCTTGCTTGTATTTTGTTTGGACTAAGTTATAGACTTAAATGATTTAGAAGGACGGGAAATGTGCCTTAATTCGAGATTGGGCTAAGCACTTATTTGCTCAACAAGACTTGCAGGGTAGTGATATGTTGGTTTCAGGCTTTGAGCTTGTTCTGGATTCATTTTCATTAAAAGGTGAAGTAGCTACATTTGGACATTACCAAAAACACATATTGACGGAGTGGATGTTTGCGTAAGTCCAACAGGGATGGAATCAGAGGTGCCTTTCAGCCACAAAATTTACTCAGATGCCAGCGCATTAGGCCTTGATTGCATATCTGTGATATACAGCAGATTGAACGTGCATACCTAGGATAATTTCTGTACTGGTCGTAATAATTAGGGTGTTGAGAGGAATTATAACTTCTGTTGTGTGCCAACATACCGGTCAGTGCCTCAATGCGACCTGATGCCTCGCCGGGACAACCCACAGAGGAGGAACAGTTCTTGCTTGTTCATAACTATCAAAAAAGAAGCAAGTTTATTTAGTGTGTAAACTGTATATATCATATGTATCGTATTATATGCAGCATACTATATTGCATAATCTATTTCGAGCGTAGCAGAAACCAGGGACAGGGGTCCGAGTTTTTTAGGGAAGTTGAGTTTACGAGGTGGTTCCCCCCCGTTGCGTTCAACACAATTAGCCAATTAACCACTACACCAATGCACCACTATATACAGTAGATATATATATATATATATATATATATATATATGTATATATATATATATATATATATATGTATATATATATACAGTATAGTTTATAAAGTACAGCTTTGAGCAACTGCCCACTTAAGTCTCTATAATGCGACGCCATTTAGTGAATAAGCTAGCTCACTCTGGACTGAGGGGTTGAAATCTGGAGTCTTATTCGATTCATAATGATGTCATATCAGTGGTGGAGGCAAATGGAAACGCCCCTATGTCAATCAACTTCCAAAAAATGCTTCAGAGGATCATCTGCTCTGACTTTTCTAAGTTCTTAGTCGAGTGTGCTTGAGCTTCCCAGTTTCCAGGCAGTTTAAAAGTGTCGGAAAATCCTCATAATTATGGCTTGAATGGAGCATTCAGTTTTCCTTGCGATCCTTTCACTAGTTCTCTAAGCCGCAAGGAGAGCCAGCTAGACTAGTTTTAGCGAGAAGATTAACGTGAATTGTAACGCAAATCCAAATTGAGCATGTGATCAAGAGAATAATCACATGTTGTTTGATCAACTCATTAAGGGATTTGATGTTTGGAACCACAGGCTAATGTCGGTTTTTGAATGAATACTGGCATTATTTTTCGATCCCGATATTAATGGAATCAAATAAATCTGTCGAGTTTAGTGACCTGATAGATTTCGAGGCTTTTTTCTTATTGGGTTAGGAAGGTGGCGATGCAGTTCAATTCCAGTAGATGCCCAGAGGTTTATAGATGACTAAATTTTTGCTAATTAGCCAGGAAGGTGGCGATGCAGTTCAATTCCAGTAGATGCCCAGAGGTTTATAGATGACTAAATTTTTTATATTTAGCCAGGATGGTTAAGGTGCAGTTCAATTTCAGTAGATGCTCAGAAGTTTATAGATGGCCATGCCTTTTCTAATTAGCCAGGAAGGTGGCGATGCAGTTCAATTCCAATAGATGCTCAGAAGTTTATAGATGGCCATGCCTTTTCTAATTAGCCAGGAAGGTGGCGATGCAGTTCAATTCCAGTAGATGCCCAGAGGTTTATAGATGTCTATGCCTTTTCTAATTAGCCAGGAAGGTGAAGGCGCAGTTCAATTCCAGTAGGGACCGTCGCTTAGTGAATATTACTTCATGTTGACCATTCATTTGCGGACCAACTGGGACCGTTGCTTTAGAAATGTATTCTTGTTAGAAATCGCCAAATCCCAGTTGTATATAGCATAGCATAGCCATTGAATCTGTTAAATGTTGCTAAAGATATTTGATAGTTTTTAATTAGTTTTTGTTCTAGCGTTCTTGTCAGTGCCTTTTGATACCGTTTTGAAGATTTTCAGTGGCGAGTTAGCGTAAGGCTGTGCAGGGTCAAGCTGCAAGGGATCGTGCTTTGAATTCCTCGGCAGTTGTGGTACACTAAAACTATTATTATACACAGACTGTATGAGGCTCATTGGGAACGTAGTGTAGTCGCTTAAGAGTTCGAACTAATAGCTTTTAGGTCAAGGGCTCGAATCCAAAGCACTAAAAACGAGAAGGGCAACGGGAACCCAACTGATACGTCCAACGAAATAATTCGAGGCACTCCCGACCAGGAGTCATTGATTTATGTATCTTTTGAGCAAGGTTATATCTAACAACAACATGAAATGTTCGATGCAGAGAATTTAATTTTACAATTCTTTTTCATTCTCACTTTTTAGGTAGACAAGAAAATCATACGGACGGAAATTGGCATACTTCTACGACTAAACCATCCAAACGTGGTATGTTTCTTGTTGTGACGAGAATTAAACTTGATTAATCCATTTTTCTTATCACTTATATGGTTTTTGTGGTAGAACGGGGCCAGCGTATCCTCTGCGTGTCAGAAGAAATGACTAAAAGAGGTTAGGTTGAGCGAGGATATCCGACCATATAAAATCAAGTCAACTGACATAAAGATACATGACAGCATAGGACATGCTACATGGTAGTCTGCATCGACGACCATCTTTTGTGGAAGAAGCTTGTAGCTGAAGTAGCAGCAGCAGAAGTAGTAGAAGTAGTAGTAGTAGTAGTAGTAGTAGTAGTAGTAGTAGTAGTAGTAGTAGTAGTAGTAATAGTAATAGTAATGATAGAAGTAGTAGTACTAGTAGTAGTAGTAGTAGTAGTAGTAGTAGTAGTAGTAGTAGTAGTAGTAGTAGTAGTAGTAGTAGTAGTAGTAGTAGTAGTAGTAGTAGTAGTAGTAGTAGTAGTAGTAGCGGTAGTAGTGGTAGTAGTAGTAGTAGAAGTAGTAGTAATAGTTGTAGAAGATGTTATAGAAGTAATCTTCTCTTATCATAGCTACGACTTCTCCTCAACATTTTTACACATTATCCATTATCTTGCTTCTTTGGTGCTACTCCTCAGTACAATTTAATGTTTGCTGGAAATAATTGAATGAATTTGTTGCTGTAACATAATGTACAGAAGATCAGATAGAACCGATGGCGTTTTTTGTTGAGAGATATGTCGGATTTAGACCCAGAACCGTTGTTTACTTTATGAGTGCCCTTTTAAAGGGTACTACACCAAGAAAACACTAATCTCAGAATTAGTGCATACCGAATGATTAACTACACAGATAAAGGTGAAGTGTTTTACTTTCCAGATCAAGTTGAAAGAAATCTTCGAGTCAGAAACTCAGTTGTTCTTGATCTTGGAACTGGTAACAGGCGGCGAGCTTTTCGATAGGTATATAATTTTTTTTATATTTAAGTTGAAGTGCAGTTAAAAGTGACTGCATCCATGCCCCAAAGACAGAATGATCGCTTTGTCTGCGGGAAGTTGGGCTCGATACCCGGTCAAGCCATGCTAGTGACTTGATGGCAATTATAAAAATTGTTGAATTTCGTATTTAGCATTAAGCGTTTGGAAAAGGGGAGATTAGCAATAAATTTTAATGCTGCGAAGTGGCCAACCCTCAATGGTAGCGTTCACCGTGCTTGCATAGCTGTGTGGCCCAAATGCTGACAAAAAACGGAGATGGACGCCGCCCTTTTCACCAAGATGTTGAGAAGAGGAACTTTTCCTTTCTGATTAGTTCAAGCCTGTACTTGCTTATTTCATTAATCTAATTTTTACTAATTCCTGCATGCCATAATTGTCACTGGGTTTCTAGTTTTTAATCGTTGCAATTAGCGGAATTGTGTCAAATTATGTATCGTTTTCACCTAAAAATGAGATTTCAACATAACGTAATTTGCGGTATTGTTGGAATGGGAGGCCAGTTTCATTTCTCGCCATACGCTACCCTTAGTATTACGCCAGGTGACCATTTGCTGCTTGGCTAACAGTAAGAGAGCATTGTGAAACTGGTACGAGTGTGACTCGAGCGAAGGGTAAAACACAGTAGACTTCTGCTCTAATGACTATGCCAATTACCCCTTTTAAGCGTGGGCTTTTGTGGCTGAATACCCTTCTTTTCCATCATCAACCCTTAAGTGGGCTGCAGGAACGGCACTAGGCATTACGTCTGGAGGCCAAGATGCAACCAACAAGCAACCAGACTTCATTCTAGATGACGTATCACTCAAAGTAGTGATGCAGTTAGCCTATGAGCCCTGCAGATATTCGGTGTATTTATAAGTGTCTTGACCACTATGATTATCATCTGTCTTTCGAATCGCAAGTTTTCAGAAAATCCGATATGACAGGCAATGTAAGGTAAGATGACGTCGTTACAGCCCATTATACACATGATTCTACCTAGATGCCAAAGGTAGAAAGTTGGACACTGAGGAGCTCTTTGCTTATCTAGCTGTGTCCAGGTCCTTCCTCTCGATGTGATCACACCTCGTGATTCCTACGCCTGGAATTACAGAGAGCTGGCGACTCTCCTCACTCTTAAGTGAAAGTTTAGCTGAGGTGATACTCGAACCACTGGCCA
Organism: Pseudorhiza aurosa; assembly: GCA_964026355.1. Lineage (NCBI taxonomy): Eukaryota > Metazoa > Cnidaria > Scyphozoa > Rhizostomeae > Lychnorhizidae > Pseudorhiza > Pseudorhiza aurosa. The sequence goes on from OZ032122.1 coordinate 5,437,860, forward strand.
TAGGATCAATGCGCAAGAATCTTTCCGTTGAGCTATCCTAACCCCAAACCCCAAATAGCCTATGGATGTCAGTCAATTCAAATATATAATGTCTTTTTCTAGAATTGTTGAGAGGCAATATTACAATGAAAAGGACGCGGCAGATGCGGTGCGGCAAATATGCGAAGCGGTCGCGGTCAGTAGCGTTAATATCTATATTGACTTCTGCCTTTATTATGTCGCATTTGTTTTTCAAGAAGTTTCTAAAGGGTTGATTTCAGCATTTAGCCGAAAGTATTAAACTCATAAAGGGAATTTCTATGATGGTATCGGTGATAGAGAGACCGAAAACTCTGCTGCCGTGTATGAAACACCGAAGATCCCGGCAAAGTCTTTGCAAAAGTTCAAACCAGGCTTGGCGAGCGACGACACCTCAGCAGCCAATCCAATAATTTGATTTGTAATAGGTGTGCACTTGCCAGACACCACCAATTACTGGCATAATCGTTTTCCCTACAACTTTTATAATTGATTAATCTCTACTTGAAATTTGATTTCCATTCTTAAATTTGCAACTTGCCTCATTTTTTTCTAGTATCTACACGACAACGAAATCGTGCACAGAGACCTTAAGGTAATTCTCTGCACTACTTATTTCTTCTTTCGTCCAATGATCCGGCTGTTGGGACTCGGCTACACATGTTCTGATGCATATCATGCCCAGGTTTTGTGGATCAGTCAGTGCACAAATTCCCAGATATTCATTTCTATGCACGCAAATAATCGTTTTTGGTGCTATAGGCTCATTCTGCCTCTAGTTCCTAGTTAGCTGTGCTTTCCATATAATTATAAGGATCGTCGTCGCCACTTATGCCGACTAATGTCATGACCGACTATCAAACTTCTATTTTTGTTGGAGATTTGTGGTGCATAATCTTCAGATGAACTTTGGATCATGCAAGAAATTGATAATGTACGATTTTCCATACTATTTGTCGTACGTCGTAATATATCACGTTATCATCGTCATCGTCATCATCACCGTCATCATGATAACCACTTCGTTGTCATCATTGTGAATACACTGTCGTCGTTGTTATTATTGAGTCGTTAATATCGTAATACGTGCGCGTTCATCGTAGAAGATGCAAGCAAATTATGTTGCCGATTTTTTTTGCAATATTGTACAAGAGTTTTATGACACGGAATGTTTTTTGGCTCGACACTTACCTTAGATTTATAGCAAGATGTCATTATGACGTCTGGAGATTGTCCATACCCCTAATTTTCAATAGCTATCAAGAAAATGACAGGATCAACTACAGACCGATTCTGCATTGCCATTTTTGGCACGAGATTTTGAAAAGATAGTACAAATCCAGCTAAATGATCCTTTAAACAGAATTAAGCTCCTATATCCCAAACAGTTTGATTTCAGGACTTCTTATTCAACTGTTACTTGCCTCCTAAACTTTACTCAAGACAGCTATATCAACATGGGCAAGGTTCTATATACGGCTTTGATATTTGTAGACCTCAATAAAAGCATTTTATGCTGTTGACCATGCAATTTTACTAAGTAAGTTTCAAAAATTACAGATTCGAAGGCCTTTATAATGATTGGTTCAAATCTTTCCTGACAAAGAAAACGCAACTCTGTAGAATTAATGGGCTATCTTAAAAAACTCAAGAGGTAAAAATGTGGAGTGCCACAACGCTCTTGTCTTGATCTGCTTTCGTTTTTTATCTATAGAAACGGTCTTCATTTCTGTTTGCAAAATAGCAACGTGACGATGGATGCTGAAGATACAATTACATCTTAGCTGTCTATGAATATTCACGAACTCAGTGCCAAAACTGAAAACTGTGATATTTGAAATAAGGCATGATTGTTGGATCTTGACTTAACTTTACGAAGATTTCAAAGAATGTTTCTTAAGGTCTTTCCTTTTTCATCGGGAGCACTTATTGATATATTTCAGAACGCAAAATATCCTGTGGTACTTTCATACCAATATCTTTTTTTGGAGAAGCAAGACATTTTTGCAGACTAAGATTTCTCCTGCTCTAGATTTTCTGCAATACGACCAAAAATTTCTACGGATGGAAAATTAAAGTTTAATTTACAAGGGAATGTTTAATCCCCACTTAAGATACTGTCGTTCTTTGTGGGGTAGTCGTGGGGAGTCTAGGAAGCTTACGTTAAGAAATTTTAAGAATCTTGCTGTAAGAATAGTTACGAACAGCTGATATGATGCATTTGCTTGCACACTGTTTGGCATATTGAATTGGAATTCAGTTAATGGAATGAAAGCTGAAAAGACAGTTACTATGGTATACAAGTCAATAGATAGTCTTGCTCCCAATTATATCTCCCATCTATTGGCTAAAAGCTCCTCTAGAGATATTTTTAATTCAAATACTGATTGATATGACCCATTCATGAATAATAGAATTGGCCAAAAAGCTTTACTCATCATAACGCTCACACATGGAATGATTTGAAGCCTGCACCTAAACAAGTCCGCGCCGTATTCACTTTCAGAATTTCCTTCAAGTTGGACAGTTTTATTTGTGTTCATTGACTATTTTTTAAATGCTAATTCTGTTCTCTGGTGTAGTCAAGGTCCCCTGAAAAGCAGTCTACCTAGATTGACGGGGGTGCCGTGAATTGAGAATATTATAATGAAAATGAAAAGTGAGCCGAAAAATCACATTCGTTAGAAAGAAGGATCTTTGTTCTATTCTTTACGTATTCACTGCATTTTTGCAGCCTGAAAACCTTTTGTATGGAAGCGCGGCTGAAGACGCCCCCTTGAAGATAGCTGATTTTGGTTTGTCCAAAATTTTGAGCAACAATGCAACGATGCAAACAGTCTGTGGAACACCCGGGTATTGCGGTATGTAATTTAATTTCAGTTTTCAGTTCCAATTACGGAGGGTGGGCCTTCAGCCGGAGCTGATTTACAAGGGGCCCTCCAATTATAACCCTGCTTTCCTGCTTTGACCCTGTGTCCTTTTTCAATTCTCTGTATCTTGAATCTCTGACGAAGAATCCATTTGCATGTAGCGAACCTTTTCTTGCTTCCATAGAACATGCAACTTATGGAACGTCTTGCCTTCTTCTTGCTTTCCTGAGTCCTACAACTTGCCATCTTTCAAATCTAATGTAAATAAACTTGATCTTATCTCTCTATCCTCTTAGCTGCTCGCTTTCTTCTTTCTTCCTTTGTTGGGGCTTTGTATAGGTCACCATGGCCTTTCCTCAGCATAACCCACTAAAAAAAAAAAAAAAAAAAAATAGAGCAAAGCCCTAGAAGGAGGCTTCCTCCCTATCTCACAATGCCGTGGCATAGGATTTTAAATCGACAACAAAGTGCTCCACGGCGCTTGTTTCCAATATGGACTCAAATTGACTTTCTGATATACTTTTGCAGCACCAGAAGTTTTAAGAGGCGAAGAATATGAGCCTGCCATTGATATGTGGGCTGTTGGCGTTATATCCTACATTCTGTAAGTTCCGTATTTTCTTTGATTTATCAAACTTTGAAATTTGCCCATTTTTTCAAGTTATCTCTCTTGGTAAGTGCCCGTAATATGGAAACTTCCATTGTGATGAATGCTAGCTTACCTTCAGAAGAAATTTGAACTATGTAAATGAATTTTTCAATCTTGTCACGTTGTAAGGATCTCAAGCTCTCATTATGATTTGGGAGTCCGGTTTCGTTTGCCCAATTATGTTTTAAGCTTACTATATTTTCCGTACCTTCCGCTTTCCGTATTATCATGATGATGTTTTGATGTTTCTTCTCATCTGATGATATCAACCCTAAATCAGTTACATTGACGTTTATGTCAGAATTTCTATTGAAATACGCAGGTTTAATGAATAGAATGGATCGATTTGAAATATCATTAGAAATAGCTTATCCACAACTATATGCCGCCAAGTTTGTGGTTCTCATTTGCTTCTTGGTCTCATAGAGCAAAAATATAAGAAATTATCAAATTTGGGTGAGCCATTTTTAATTTGGCCGAACTCATTAGTGGCCACCAGAGTTATTTCTTAGTGTCATGTTAGGAAATTGGCGTGAGTCTAAAATACCCTGTCTTAATTAGAGCACTTAGAAGCTAAAAATACACTGGTAGAATTTTAATTTAGACAGATTCTTTTGAAATGTTATACGAAGAATTTTCTCGATAAGACCGTGAAATTTGCAGTTATTTTCAATCGTATTTGAATTCAAATAATATGATTTGAAACAGAGAATCATTTACTCAGCCCTTGTTTTTTGCTTCTCAAAAGTTGTTATTTTGCCATTGGAATTGGAAAAATTGTCTTCCTTTTTCATTGCTACTGACGATCTACTCTGACATAATTGCATTTTGAGAAATCGAAAGCCTTTTGCATTAGTGCTTTATTATAAATGTATATGTGATGCAAATTCCATTTATTTATTGTAGATTATGTGGATTTGAACCATTTTATGACGACCGGGGAGATCAGGCCATGTTTCAAAGAATTTTGTTGTGCGATTACGAGTTCATGTCACCATGGTGGGATGAAGTGTCCGTTAATGCTAAGGTACATTGCCAATTGCCACATATGCCTGCTTACTGTTTGGGGTCACATTCTGAAGATATGTATATAATTCTTACTCTATGGACTAGGAGGCAACGGCCTAGGAGGCCACGGCCTAGGAGGCCACGGCCTAGGAGGCAACGGCCTAGGAGGCAACGGCCTAGGAGGCCACGACCAATTAGCTCACATATATCCATTTTCCTTGAAAAACTGGTAGCCCTGCCGCTCGTCTCCGCTACGCTTGCAATAATGTTTGTTTGGCACAAGAATTTTCAATTGGTATACAATATGCTTTTGTTGTACAGGATCTGGTCAGCAAGTTGATTGTTAAAGACCCGAAGAAAAGGCTCACTGCAAAGCAGGCATTGCAACACCCATGGGTTCAAGTAAGCCATCCATATTGCACTAATGCTTTTCTTTTCATCAAGTCAAAGAGTTGAAGAATAAACAATTGCATTTAAATTTTCAGTTTGATATATGATGATGATGATGATGATCATAATAATAATAATAATGATGGTATATGAAAGACGTTTGTGCTTGGAACAGCAAAAGTACTAAGAAGGACTCTTGGCCCCCTGAGATTAAGGGATTCAATTCGCTTCCGAGAAAAAACTACCAGACAATGAAAAGGCGCAAAGAAGGACAACATTAACGATAGTTGTTTTTTTTCAAGCTTCATCTCGTCGGAATTTTTACCAATTTACAACTGTAAACCTCTGTAAATAGGTATCTTACAACTGACTACTTGAAAAGCAGCAAACGTGAAGCAAAACAGAATTCAGCCATTAGAAACGAAAGGAAATTATTTATAACGAAAGGATTTCGGTAGCATCTCAGTTCTTTTTCCTACGACAGAGCACGTAATGGTGATAATTATTACGAAAATAACGATTATGATATAGGAATGTAGCTATGGATATAAGATTTTCTTGTCAGGTTTTAAAAGTGCTTTTACCAATAGAAAAAAAGACCTCAACTCTTACTTATTAAATGCTTGTAGTTCTGACAAGTTTCACACTGTATAGGTATTTATATTATCATTCATTATTATTAGACATCTTAGCAAAGCATGAAATTTTATTCAAATCAGTACCCGACAATGTTTTAGAGCTTTTTTTCAAAAATCCTTCCCTTGTTTTACAGTATGTCGAACGATTAAAAGTTTTCTCGTAATTTAGCTTTAGAAATTTAAAACGGATGCCAGAGCATGTAAATCTCTTGGATGTTCGTTGACATTTATAGCATTCTGTGTACGGTTGTAGGTGAATGAATGGCAATGTCAATGTAGCGTTTACTTTTTTCACTTTTCTTTGTCATCCTTAAGAAATCCAGTATGTTACCTTGGAGGTCCGTAGCTCCACATGTCAGTATGTTTTCATCATTAGTGCTAAAAATGTTCAAATGACGAATCGTCTTCAACTTGGTTTTTCTTTTCAAACAAATACGATCGATTTGATCTTTTAAGGGAAAAGGCGCAAATTTCAAGCACATGGAGCAAACCCACGAAAAGTTGAAAGAGTTTAACGCCAAGAGAAAATTAAAGGCAGGTATGCTTGGAGTTATGGCTGTTAACGAACTTACGAGAATGAAAAGTAAATGAATATTCACCTCTACGCTCATAGGAATTTTATCTAGTCTAATTTCCTAATGCCTAGTTTGTTGAGCATCAAAACATATTTAAAAGACTTGGATGTACTTATATATTCCTTGCAGTAGTCGTATGAGTAGATAATTTTTCAACTGCTTTCAATTTTCGTTTTTCAATCATGCTATCATTATGCTGTCGCTTTACCTTGGTTGCAGTTAAAGATTTATAGGATCAGTTGTCATAACGTTTGTAGCACATCACTTCGGTTGACGAAATATTTCTTATGAGATGTGTGTTTGTCCTTCCTGCTGACGTATGTTGCGCTTGCGTCTAGCGAATTTGCGTACGCCGCAGTGAGTCGTTTAGGCACGCATACTGCGGCATGTCATGCTGCTTTGCAGTAGGTTGTGGCCGTTTGTGTGAAGTTGCAGCACCAACAGTACCTGATGTGTTCTTTGGCAGGTCCATTGACATTAGAGTTGATAGGGAAAACGCATGGAGGGTGTGGGGAGATTCTTGTCAAGGATCTCGCTCAAGAATCAAGCCACTATTATAAGCATTACGTTAGAGCTCGACAATGCAACGTCGCACTAAGGGTCAAGATCTTGCATGATATAATAAAAATGGCCTGACTCTTTACTGAACCCGTTCCCATACAGATATTCCAAAGAATGTTGGCTGAAGCGTTTTTTGTCCTCCATCATCTCCTCTCTCAAAAAAGCACCTTTTTAACTCCACCGTTTGGTCTAAAGTCAAGGTTACAACGCTGCCGAATCGTGTACAGAGAAATCAGGGCCAAGCTATTATATACATAAAGCACTAAAGCGCTCGTAAATTCTCCGTAAGTTTTGATAGGGCATTGTTTCTCCCCCTTGTCGTGTATTGCTCTGGCCTTTGCAACAGAAACGCAGCTTTTGTCATTCAGGTTGCTAAAAATAGCTTTTTAGTTATGAATTCAATCAATGCAGTAATAATTGCAATGCGGAAACCGAGTCCCCTACTAATTGCCGTCAGCAACTGTTCACAGTAGATGATATTTTCTTTGCTTTGCATTCAACTAATATTTTCGCTGTATTCACTTTGTGAAGCTTTTTGCGATGAATAATGGATGACCCACGATAAATACACTTCGATTTAGCCGCTGAAACAACTTCATAATAGATTCTTTTGATAATCTTCTCCCTTCAAGTAGTTTTTATTTCGAATGAAAAGAACTGATGTCTCCTTTCTCTCATCACTCAATCAGAATGCTCAATATCTTTCCATGCTCAATGCACAGCTTGCTTCAACCATAAGAGTATGAATGAGTCTCAGAAGCTCAATATTTCTGCTCTAACACTGATATCCTTAGCTTTACTATTCCTATGTTTTCGACCCATTACCCAAATCGGTGGAATTATCAGTAATGGTCGGTGTCGTTTCTCCAGCTTTCAACGTTCGGGTGCAGGTTGGAGCCCTCTAATAGTAATTTAAAATGAAGCTAACAAGTAATCGACTTTAAAGGAGATTACCTGAAGTCCATCCATGGTCCCATGTACACTATGTTCTAACAAAATGAATTTGTTCATGCTATTTTATTAATCATCATTGTCATCATCATCATTATTGTCATCATCACCATAATCAGTGTCATTATTGCCACCATTACCACCACCACCACCACCAACGTCATCATCATCATCACCACCACCACCACCAACGTCATCATCACCACCACCACCACCACCACCACCACCACCAACGTCATCATCATCATCACCACCACCACCACCACCACCATCATCATCATCATCATCATCATCTTTCTACGCTGCAGGTCTCCAGCGTGCATTTTTCTGGATTTCATTTTCTTTACAAAGACACTGTCCTATTTTGTCTTTTTCTTCCTTTCCTGAACTTTTGCATTACCTCTGCTCTGCAAAATTAGCAAGTTCATCACTACTAAATCCCCTAACAGCGTTACAAATATATCTTATTTGACTTTGTCTGATCTGTCGTATTAGCAATGGCTCAGAAATCCCCACGCTCTTTTATTACTAAACTTTTTCGATCTTAAGACTGATCGGTACTGAAAATAAACTTATCTAGATTCGCTGATTTTCTAAATCGGCTAAGGGGCCGAGGCTTTATGAAAGTCCGTTTCTTTGCAAAGTCTAACTATAGTTTCATCCAAATGAGAATGTTTGTTTAATTGCTACCTTTAGCATTTTTGACACCTTGCGACAAGAAATTAGCCACTTGCTGGAACTTCATAGACGGTATGGTTATAGGAGGTGACTTTGTGAACAGCAGCGTCTATTTCGTTGAGGTGATTTCAAGCCGTCTCTTATTTCGAGCCCGATAACCAATTTGCTTGTTAATTGTGCAGAATCGATTGCATAGCAAACCCTTTTTGGAGCGTAGAAGACGATAGAGGCATAGACGTGCGTGAGTTTCTTAGGGAAGCGGATTTTCTGCAGCTGTTCGTAGTTGTCATCCTCACTGACATCGCTTTCTGTACTCCGTTGCAAGCATACCAAGAGCCAAAGACAGGCCTCTGAGTGCTGTCTAAGCATGTGCGTTTTGTGAGCTGGTATCCGTTTCCACTTCTCGCCGATATCGTTTTTATTGTAAACCGTACAGGATTCGAACCCACAACAGCTGTGTTATGAGTTCGCACACTTGAGCCGATAGGTTTCAGTACCACGTAGTGTGCAACAGAGCAAATGTACAAGGTACATGCACATCCATGTTTGATTTTCTGATAGATTCCTTGTATTGGAAAAAGGCTCCGGAAAACTATACGTAAATCATTGACACATCCATAAAAATATTCACGCAATGTTGCGAAATACTCTAGTTCGTAGCAAATTCAGTGTTTACAGAATTTATTTTCCATTTAGTGTTGATTTTTCAAGGCCAAATAATTTAATTCGATACGGTACAAAAAGGCGTAGGAAACAGGCATTAGCGATAGATCGAAATGTTATTGACGATTGGTTATACGCTTGTTCAAATGCAGTTGTTTGGGTAGCCACCTGAGTTCACACAAGCTACCTTCAGCAAGGCCAGTCACGTTATTAGAAAGAAAGTCAACGGGCTTACACAAAGCAGATTTCCCCCCGATTAGTTTGTCGCAGGCTGTTATGCCCTTTTCGGAGCACCCGCTGGTGACTCAGCAGCCGGTGGCTTTGTGCTGTAATAGTATGAATGACGTGAATAATCAATAACATGAAATCAGCGAAGCAAGCTTTAAATTCAGCCACCATTTCTGTCATCTATGAAGACAGATGCTTTCCTATCGATTGAATATTTCCAACCCATCATTGCATTGCGGATGCACCAAAGGAGGACCTTTCTTTGTTCACGATAATTGCATAGAAGAGGTGAACAGCCACTCTGTGGATATTATGCTGGTTTAAATGTCCTTATAATTATTACTATTGTGATCACTGGCATATAGATGATAGCCAGTTGTACACTATCTGTCACTAGAGGAGTGTATAATTGTAGAATTAGCTACAATCAATGAAATGAAGTTTCAAAGAATAATTAACGGATCGAGCTATGCATGCGATCTTCATAGTTCATTTTCTGCGTGAGAGTGAAGGAACGGACCGTTCCAGATCTTACAAAGTTTTAAAGTTATTGTGACTACGAAACTTCTGGGAACCCGTTTCAATATTCTCAAAGCATACTTCTGAAAGCAGACAAACCATGTATAAATCGCAATGGCTGTTACCTGCTACAATTTCATTAAATTTGATTCATTGTCATTTTATAATGCATACTGTAATCAGGTTGGAATGTTTCAACAAAATTTTCGTTTACAGTTATTACTATTGTTATTATTGCTGCATAAATAAAGCTTGGACCAATCGTGACTCTCTTCCTTCTTAGACCTGTCCCATTCTACCGATTTAATATCCATCTTCGTGTAAATTTACATTTATTTTGTTCCTTTTCCGTTTTATTAGTTTTACATTGTAAACCCCAAGCCAAGCAAGCCAATTTCAAACCACTTATGTATGGGAGAGGTTTGTAATTGTGTGTTAAATTGAATTCGAATGAAAAGTTTCCATTATTGTCATATTGTCATAGATTTTCCATTATTGAATGTGATTTATCTTTTTCCGCATAATTCAACTTAGAACAGAGCGTATTTTTCACCTATTGCCATCGAATTCTTATGTTAGCCGTAGGTCAATGTACAGGCGCAAAATTTGCCAGTGGGTTTAATCCTAGACATAAACTGCTACATAAATATGCGTTTTGGGTATAATGGAGCATTTCTTGTCTGATGGGGGCTATGACCTTTTAAGATTGGTTACTGTTGCCAACTCTTGTTAAGGTTAAATTAATAGAGCCTTATCTATCGTCTAATCCCGATCACGCAACCGGGCAGATAATTTTACTCACGCAAAGGTCTTCAAAGCCAGAAAAGATGCTGTTCAGGATGCTACCCAGACCAGCCCATGCTTTCTGTAAGGGTTGCCTATTATCAAGGTAGCTTGGTACCAGAGCAAAAAATTATATTGGTATCAGAGTATAACTGCTCTCAAGTAGAGTTGATGTATCCAAGCTTTCGTAAAATGTAAATCTTAAGTTTGTTATGTGCATAAATTTGCATAATTTTCATTAATTTGCATATGTTACCTGCGAGCAGTTACACTCTGATTCAAAAAGATTTTTTATTTGGTACCGAGCCACCTTGAAATCTGCTTGGAGATTTACGATGTAGAAACACCAGTTCGCAATTATTACTTAAGCCGTACTTAAGATTGTCCGCTCTGTTAAACCAATTTAAGTCTCTTAATTTGCTCTTCAGCAAATCTTGCTGATCAGCAGACTGACGAATGAGCAGCCATCTTTGTGATGTCATTCTACCTCTTGAAGTCATGGAATGACTAAGATTTCGCACCGATATCAATGAAGCATTGATGCTCCTTCAATATCGACTGATTCAAATCCAGTTGTTTGTCCTCTCTCTTGATTGCTGCTTGCGATGCTGGATCGCATCCCACTTTGCTATTTTCCCGACGACATGTTGGTTTGTCTTCACTATATGGCGCCCGTGGAAATGAGTAACTATTAGGAACGAGATTCCTGTACAAACGATAGCCAGCATTAAGAATCCGCCAATCTGGAAACGAAACGAAACAAAGTCATATTGAAAAATTTGAAATATTACCACTATCACCAGTGTATTCATTAATCAAGTCAGAATGGCTCAGTTGCGAAATTCTTGTCTATGGATCTAGCTCCGAATCCACCCTCGTAAAAAATATGTACTGTACACGCACACTCAGTTCAAAGTAGTTTTGCTGTATATAGCTGCAGACTTCCTTGGCAAAGGAGAAGGTGGAGATCAAGAAATGGTTGGAAGAAGAAAATCAGGGATGCATGTAGTTCGATAGCAAAAGCGGAAAGGCGTGTTGAAGAAAGGAACTGAGTTTGTGAGACTGTTCGGAAGCAGTGAGACTCTGAAGGGAATTTTCTGCTCGATGACGACAAGTGACCACTCTACTATGACTAACAAAGAGAACGGAATGCCAGAGCTGCCACTGTTGCATGCAAGAAACCCATGACTGAGGTACTTAGTTCTTGATATTCATTTGATGAATGTTCTACCTGGATTGACCTATCTATCAAAATCTGCTATTTTCGTGTATCCGAGTACTTGTCATTTCAGAATACTACCCAGACAGCCCATTTCCTTGTAATACTTGTATATATTTTGGATAAATTTTCAATGTGCCATTTTGCTACTTTCAATAGGATCCAAAAATGCCTTGTATGCAGATTAGGGTATTTGAGCCGACCTAGCTTGCAGCGCCCGAATCTGTTACCTGATGTCAGGGTTTTCCTTGTATGCGATAGGTTCGGGGTTCAAGGCTACGGTCAGGTCACATCAGACTAAAATTATGGTACCTGCTTCTTCCCTACTTGGCATTCAGCACTTTGGGAAATAATGTTCGAGTATGACGCCTTGCCCCACGTGCTTGCATGGCTATTTGTCCCAATGCTAAAGAACGTCTACGATCTTAATCAACTTCTTCAATGTGTCAGGATGGTTCTATGATAGGATTTGTGCGCATTGATTCTATGGTCAGTGGTTCGAATCCACCCTGAGTTAAACTTTCACTTAGAGTAAGGAGAGTCACTCACTCTCTGTAATTCAGCACTAGGAATCACAAAGAGTGATCAGATTGAGAGGATTTGACCAAAGCTCATTAGTCCTACGCCTGGAATTATAGAAAAGTAGTAGCTTCTTTGCTCATTATAAGTGAAAGCTAAGTTTGAGGTGGAACTCAAGTTACTGAGGCACCCTTGGTACAATTCATAAAGAAGAGATACCAAAGCTCTTTTGGGACACGATTCCGTAAAATATGTAGAGAAAAATGATATTTGGGGAGCATGCAAATTACTTCAAGGAGCCTTGTTTGTACTCACAGTTGAATAGAATTGATACATATTGTGGATGTAAGAGTGGCAAATCGCTTGTGACTGATCTCCGCTGCAATCGACGTTGATAGTTGTGCTCAAATTGAACCCTTTCTGGTCCGTCTGATTCATACCATTTAGGCTCGCATTCGCGCCATCGATTCTAAACGACCGTTGGGATTCACGTGATTCATTTTCAATCAAATGCAATGCAGGCAAGGAGCAGTTCTTCTTGTATGGAATTGAGGCATCCCGTTTCGTTCTATGAGGTAACATGTTTGCAAACGATATCGAGGTAAGGATCACTATAACGCCAGCAAATACCCTTCTTACTTGACAGGGGGGTTTCATTCTAAAGTTTAAGATGCTGAACGCATTCATCAACTTGATTTTTCAGTTTGTTGGTAGCAGGCTTCACGATTGAAATCCTCAGACCTATGTTCGCTTTTCCGTTATATTCTCAAGCTGCACTTCTCTTAAAGGGCGATTTTATCCGCGTATAGATTCTCCAGATTACCCCATCATCGTTATTGTCACCAGTCATATGGGCAGATTCCAGGATTATAGTGAGCAATGTATTGCTAGTAACGACCGATCAAGTTCTTCTTTCCTTTTCACCAGTGTTTGATCTCAAACCACCTCGCACGATTCATCTGCAATGTACTCAAGCAAAATGAGCTGGAAAAATTTGGAGATTAGGCGATCAATGTTCTCTCTCACTAAATTTAAAACGCTGAGGAGGAGATTTCCTTTTTGCCTTCAGGTTTGTCCTGTTCGAAATCCACGGAACTGCTCGCTTCTTGATTTAGAAAACGACCTTTGCACAAGTTGACGGAGATCGTAATGAATAGTCCAAGCGTGCGAAAATAAGACCTTGTTTCAGATCCTCAGGCGGTCAAAGCAATAGGCCGTCAGACATCTGTCAAGCAAGTGTCATGCACGATTTTGAACAAAACCAAATGCGATATAATGGTTGTTTTGCTGTGTTTACTCATGGACTTTCCACCACATTCTCAATCTCTTTTGACAATTTCAACGGCCTGAGCTACATATATCTTCTCTTATTTGTCACGGCAGCTGGCAATGTCATTTGTATAGCCACAGTTTTAGCTTGTTATTCCATCAAAAGGGATGCTAAAAAATAACAAAATAAAAGCTTGATTTACCAATGTGAAGGAATCACTTTCATTTTTGCTGCACCGATGCATTGCTGGATCATTTCTGATCACTGCTGAAGTTCATTGCTATTCAAAAATCAGTGTCAATAGTCAATAGATTTAAATATGTTTATCGTCTCCCTGTATCATCTACCTGTAGTTCTTTTAAACCTTTTGTCGCTCTTCGTAAAGCCTTATTGTTTGTCTGAATCTCCATAAATCTTTTATTGAAGCTTTCGTTTTTCATTCAAAGCTGCTAACTAAATTACATGCAGATATCCCAAATCATGAATATCACTCCATCTTCTTCATTAATTGTAACGTTGCGTTACTTTTCCCTCTTGAAGAGATGGATTTTCTTTCGTCTTAGTGCTTTAGCGTAGTGCTTAAGCCTGCGAGCTCATTACGCGAGGGTTGGCGTCTTGAACACTGCCGAGCTAACAATAAAAGCACTATTGATGAGAGTGTCAACTATTTTACCAGAAACCAGTTTCCTAGAAAGAACTCTTAAGCCCTGTACTTTTAGCCCCTGCTACGATCAGAATTGAATATAAAACTACGCTTTACGCTGGTTTAGTCAACTTCCTTCAGTCTCTGTCGCTTAGCATCAACTCAAATATCATGGCAGAAGCTTTTAATTCCATTATATGTTGACGACTTAGTACATGGCAACTTTTGTTTCATGTCATGAAGTGATGCTTTTGAAGATGAGGAACAGATGTCTGAACATTGTTATAAATCTTAATGCGCAAAGATATGCATCTCCATCTCCATCGTCATTGTTATTGCTATCTATATACGAGCACACGGTGTATTCAAACAATCTAGCAAAACACGACACAGTTTAGTTTACATACGACCTGCAGTTTGGCATCTCTTGAAAATTCTTAGGTAGCCGTGTAGATGCTCATTGACGTTAGGCCGTATGAAACATTATGCAGTTTTTCATCTCGTGTAGACCAGAATATACATCTCCATGTTGCATTTGTTTTTCAAACAGATGTCCTAAACCAGAGACCCACTGAAAAAGGGCAGTGTTTCGCTTTTCTAACTTCACGGCAGCAAGGATCAAAAGACTTGGGATCATATTTCGTATTAAGCTTTTTCTTATAAGTGGTTCAGTGGGCGGACTCAAACGCTGGGCTTGCGAGTTCGAATCCTGCACGTGTCGCAATAAAAATATCATTTTTGAGAATAGCAATTGATGGCACATCACGTAGTCCACTTCTCCAGACCGAATTAAAAGCCATCTCTCTGGTTTCTGCTATGCTAGAATTGAGTATGCAACCCAATAATATAGATATATCTATATGATATATATTAATATTTATATTTGCATCAATTGCATTCCCAATGCCTGCTCCAAGTCTGGATGAACTGAGAGGCTGATCAGCTGGCTGATACAAGGAGTAGCCAACCATGCCAGACAATATGCAATGAAAATGCAGTTGAGCATTGATCTTCATCATCGTCCCCAATTAAGAAGGATTGAAGCAGGAAGGATGCGAAGATTATATTTGAAATATATTTGAAACATAACTTCATGTTTAAGATTCGATGTGAAGCACTCGATTCGCAAGATAAAATCTTGTCCAAAATTTATCTTGCGATTGGCTGTTTAGCTTATTTATGTCTGCCTTCAAATAAACTACGATACTACAACATCGATGCACTGTACGATGCATCTTAAGCAACACTAAGAGAATGCGATTTTGAAATTCAAAATAGCTGATTTGAATGCCGCTTTTAGCAGCCAACAGGTTGCAATGCAAGCCTCTTGAGTTTCCACTGAAATGAGCTAAAGGCGATTGAAGAACAGAGCGAAGCTTACCTGAAGTGCACTCTAAGGTAATGCAAAAAGGTCTGCCGTATCAAGTAGCGAAGCGAAATTTGATTTTAATATGAAAGTTGTCTCCTGTTGCGCAAACTTACATCACTGTTATGTTTGGTTCTGAAACTTTGTCTTGAAACCATAGCGACGATAATTGAACAGTATTTGCTGTAGGGATAAGATATTTTAGTGCTATTAACACCGTTTAGTTCAACGTCTTGTTTGGCCTAATACTACGAATGAGATGTTCACAAGAATAGGTTTTAAAGTTGCTATGTTTTTATCCAGGTATGCATACTTTTACACGTCTATGAGTGGAATTTTAATATACACTTTAATAGACGTCGGTCAAACAAGCGCAATTAAGAATTGGGACCTTATGTCTAATATTTTGAGCATTCAATAGAGCATCAGTGATTGGCTGGCTTTTAGTTTTTGCTCATTGTCAGTTGCTATCAACATAAAAGGGTCCCGGATAGCTTAATGGAAGATCCTTGCCTCTTGATCCTATAGTCAGTGGTTCGAATCCACCATCTACTACATTTTCACCAAAATATTTCATGATTTTTTGAATAATCCAAATTGTTTATCTTTTCGAGGCTTCGAGTCGTTTCATAGTGCAGAGGTTTATTAAGTGTGCAAAATCGCATCGCAGACGGTGTGCTTGTGAATCCTAACGGTTCACGGCAAAACTTTTACTGGGAAGGAAACAAACGGGAAACCACCTCAAAAAGATCCACTATCCTAGGAAATGCCCGCAGCCCTGCCTCTGGTTTCTGCTACGCTTGAAGCCAAGTAAACGATACAATTGTTGAAGCTCAGCTAATCATTTGAAAGTATTTTGTCCATTTTGAAAATCATGTAATTTTGGTCTCGTATGTGGAATGTGCTGGCTTTGCTGGTGGACTGTTAAGTAGATAGAGTATTCTGGAATCTGGAATATTCAGGTTCTGGGATCGATAATGGTCCTCGCCATTTCAGCATGTGAGTAGTTCAGCTCGGATAAACTGAACTGTGCAATAAGCCGTCTCGGAGTTGATGATAGGTGTGGCACTCCATCTCAGCAATAAGATCTTTCGCAGTCTAGTAAAAACGAAAATTGATTCCCTTAACTAGCCGATCACTGAGCTGGCAGCTAGGACCGTCGAGAGGGGGAATAGGCATGGCCGGAGGTCCTGGGCCCGGGCTCCAAAGGGTATATCGGAACCCTACTGGGGCCCGGTGCTATGAAATACCCCGGGGCCCGCGCTGGCTCTTGACGGCCCAGCTGATACCGACATTAGTTCACTCTGTTTGATATCCTTTTAAATGGAAAATGATAGATGCATGAGTACTGAAAGTCCACACTTTTTATGATATTGCATTCTTCATTCAGAGTCACTCAGTCACTTGCAGTAATTTAGATGCTACCGTTAGCAACCCTCGGATCCCATTGGTCATTGGCTTTGCCCAGTGCATAGATCGACATACCAAGGCCATCATTTTCCATAATAAATCATCAGTTAGAGTGCTTTTTACCAAAGCAGCATTAGCATTTGTACAGAAAAGCGTTCCTAAGTAATATAATAAATAATATCTAAAAGCCAGACGCCCCGAAACAATGGCATTTTATGGCCAGAATTTTCAATGCAAGCAGTCTTAAGAGCAGATCTTAACAATTATTTGCTTTTAAAGCCGCTTTCTGAGCCTGTCTAGTCTAATGACCTCTCTCATGGAAGAATCGCTGATTTTAGCGTGAATCTAGGCTATATACACGTATATATACATATATAAATTTATGTATATTTACATCAGTTTGTCATTGAAAAGTTTACCCTGCTAAAGCTTGATGACATTTCTTATTGCTGACGTTTGATCCGCAATATCGTAGCACACTTCTTGCCGCGTTCAAGTTGTCCAGGTGAAGCTACCTACTTCTGCTGACCACAAGTCGTATTGAAACACAGGTGTGAACAAGTGCTTTCTTAGCAGTAATCCCAAAGGTAAATGTAAACGATCTTAAACACAGACAGAAATTAGGTTGCAGGAAAATTTGGTGACCGATTGCATCAGCATATCATCAGTAAGAGCCGATTGGGAAAAGTTCCCTAGCCTTGAAATTATGACGTTTGTGAGAAACTTTCAGACAACCAAAGTGGCAACTTAAGCCACTGCAAAAAATTATGACTTTTATGTAGTTCACCTGGAACCGCATTGTGCCCGAAAGTTCAAGAGAACGAGAGAGAGGCAGATGTGAACAAAAATATCAATCAGTATCCGGACTTTTCTTGTCCATTGATTGAAGATCAGGTTTTCGGAGTTGCTTCTGCGTAAGAATGTTTACTTACCTTCAGTAATGCTCGAAGTTTCCAGTAGTCTTAAGCATTTCCTCGCGTACAATCAGCTTGCTTATTGTTAATGAAAGGTTCTGTTTGACGAAACATTGAGCAGAACGAGTCGCGAATTAGATTTGGCAATATTTCCCACGTCAATGCTCAAGGAATTCATTTGGCTTTGTTTTGCACGTGAGTGAATTGGCCTAGCCGGTAAAGCGGATTAGACGTTTCTCCTGCTTTGAATTAAACTTATATCGAGACATAAATTATGCAGCAATTTCAGTCCAAACAGTCCGACATAGCATAATATCAATGACAGGTATAAACAAAAGTTGTTCTGCCGTTGCTAAATTACCTATAATTTTGACTCATCTTAAATGACTCATAGTATTCTGGCTGGCCCTAGCAGTCTTCAGATCGCATGCTCCTGATAAAGGACAACCCATTTTCAATAACCATGCCCGACTTGAGTGCATGACATTTCCCCCTATGAAAAAGCCGCGTCGTTTTTCGAAAATTGTTTTAAATCAAAGTTGAGTCTGACTCTCTATTCAAGCCTTGGGAGGCACCTTGCTATGCAGACACTGCACCGAGCGAAAGGTTTATGAGGCAGGGTGGGCCAGCATCATCGCCACTGCAGTTTATTGGAATTTGTATTGCAAAAGACCTTTACGTGTCAACTGCATTCAATTGACCATCGCAATAAATTGACAATTGTAATGCACTTGCAATGTAATTCATCACGCCAGGCAAGTGTTTCTCAAAGGAAAAATTCTATAGTTATTTCAATAAGTAAAATTGCAGATAATTTTGAACACGTTATATTATGGAAATGGGAGGGGAGGTAATATTCATCGAATGAGCCGGATTTTAGATTTCTTTACTGAACTTTACATTTGCTCATAAGCTTCGAATGGAGCGTGCAAACTTATTTACCTATAGTTATACTTTACCTATTGATAGTCCATGCTAATAATAAATTAGATCTGTTATGAAAACTAGAAGCACTGCATATGGTGTCTCCTAAGCTAGGATTTGAGTATGGGATGCACTTAACATATGGTCATACTTACCCGTGCATATAACATTACCAAAAATCTATTGGCGAGGCAAAGTTTGTTATGTTTAAGATCATGGTATGCAGTTTGAGAAAGACGCAGTCAACTGTTTAACTATTTTCCTTGAAGTGAATGTCACCATTGCTTTATTTATCCGTGCAATAAAATATGCATGAAAAGAGATTACCTTTGCACAAAAAGGCGACGAATCCGAATCCACATTTTCTAATTGATCATTCATGGAAGCTTGCTGTTTGTTCATGCAACATCTTCCATCCAATTAGGACCACGCAAGTGATCTAAGTTGCTATCTCCCGACATGTTTGTTGTTGGCGTCTGAGATGCGGAAAATGAATGCGCTTACCATGGATGGTATGTCGTGACAGAGCAAGCGAGAAATGAAGCCTCTGACGTTGTACAAAGTCCTTACATCCGTCGGTTTGTACCCTCTTTGAGAATCTTGGTGTCCTCGTCACCAACCCTTCACGCTATTGCAGGCTATTGCAGGCTATTGCAGGCTATTTCAGGCTATTGCAGGCTATTGCAGGCTATTGCAGGCTATTGCAGGCTATTGCAGGCTAGTAGCCTCCCAACTTATATCAATATTCTCGCTACCTCACCAACGCGGCACTTTTTAAGGGATTTTCGCTACTGGGGCGAAATCGCGAAGGACACTAACTTCAGAAGAGGTCACAATAGCTCTTCAGGAAACAAATTTCAGATAAGTAATTGTTGAAACTAGCTAAACAGGTCATTTTCTTCAACCTCTTCCTCCGATACTTTAACGATTTGCAGACCATAGGCGTAAGATGGACCATGGACTATGGGAGTTCAATTGCACAGAAGTCTCTTGAGTCAATGTTTGGTTCGACTTTGTAGCGATCACATTTACAAATTACATTTCCTTGATAAACAGATTTATGATCATTAGATAATTGGTGGAGCTCTTGACAGTAGCATTTTTTTTTTGCTTCAGACGTCGTGCGAACCTACTCACATGAAAGAGCAGGAAGAGCTGACTGCTTTGATGGAGCATCTGGGTAGATCAGGTAAGCCTAGGTATTAATAACAACAGAAGCGAAATGGCATTAAAATGGAGGCGTGGGAATCCGGCGAGAGAAATATGTTCATCGATAGAGGCATCAATGAGTAAGAGAGAATTAGCTGAAGTCGCAACATATAATTGCATATCTTGTTACAACGACCTTTGCTCTCTACAGGGAAATATTTCTGCCCCAAAGCACTGTCAGGCATGTTGGTTGCGCTGCCTAGGTAAAAATGCTTCTATACTCTACTATTGGTCTAGTGGATAATGCAAAGAAAAAAGATAAAATCGTCACCCATGTTCGTGCAACCTTGCGTTGGGCGTTTGCTAGACTTATCCACATCTTTAACCAAATCAATGCATTGAGTTTGTGGCTTTTCTGTCCCAAAGACATCCGTGGCCATATGAAATATTTATCATTGGCCGTTCACAGCTAGGTACGGTGACTTTACTTTCCATTATTGATGATGTATTATTCAACGTTAGTGGCAAGAACAGTGCTCAACAAGGAAATTTTCCTTCCTTTTAATTGTGGATGCGGTTGAAAATTTGGTAGAAAAAGTGTCGTCATAGAATCATGAGAATAGAAAATGTCTACAAGATGCTTGATATTCAACGCTTGGTTTACGTTGCGAGGGCTAATCCATGATTCAGTGCCCGAATCAAGTGTATCTAGATAAAAATTGCAAAGTAACCTCGTTCAATTGATCCATTTCTATTTGCTTATAAGAAAAAAAAATTTCAAATTATCACCGTCATTGTTTGAAATGAACCGCATACATACATTGCCGAGTAGTAGGACTGCATGCTTTAGATCGGAGTATACACACCCGTTTGGGTCATACCGGTGATTTGAGCGTTTTCTCTCGAATAATGGAGAGCTTGCAAATCTCCTCAATCTAAAAAGTGAGCTAAGCTGAAGATAGATATGAACTGCTCAACATTGGACCAAGGAGCAGCAGTTTTACCATTGAGTTATTCTGACACCGGCCCAGGGCCGTCGAGAGCCAGCATGGGCCCCGGGGTATTTGATGATACAGGGCCCTTGTAGGTTTCTGAAACGCCTAATACTGTTTGATATATAAAAATTGTTTTTGGAAAAATTTTGCTGGCCCCCAGACCTTCGGCGGCCCTGCACCGGCCTATGATCCGTATAATTAGATTTACAGACACTTTAAAGAAGAGTGAGAAAATTTATAAAAGCATTTTAGGTGTGAATGTCTATCTTACCTGGAGCACTATTTTTTGTTGACATTTGGGCTGGAATGCTTCCAGACTATCCTAAGTCAAAACACAAATTCAAAAGGCTTATTCTGACAAGGTTCCGTGTATTATTGTAATATCTCATTTCTATTTAGCAACGCGAATCTGTGTTAACATTTCGTTTGATCAGTTGTACTGTCTAAATACTGATCGCCGGTTTTACCAACTGGTTGTGAAGTAGCCTATATCTTGAAAAATAAATATTGGGATCCTTCATAGCATTGTTTATTGGAGAAATGATGAATAGCCCTTAAGCAAATGTCTTCATTGGATCTCAGTTCAATATTTGTGCTGTAGTGCTTTGACAGCCATCGCTAATTTTTCCGCTACGAGGAACATAAGAAATCCAGTGCCTTGAAGCAATCTGCCAGAGAATCAAAACTTAAATTGAGAAGAGAAAAAATTACCTTCTACTCGCGTTAACCAGTAAATGTAAATGGGGACAGCAGACGTCTTTTTCTCTAGCTCTGAAGCGTAGCTTTATGATAACGACAAAATAAAAGATCGATTTTAGAAAGAAAAGTTACAGGAATAGTTTATAAGCCACAAAGTTAGGCATCATAATAGCCCAGAGGTAAGATGTTTGAGCATTAAACAAATCGTCAGTGGTGAGAATCTGCTGCTGCGTTCCATACTACATTTTGAGCGTAGCAGAAACCAGTGGAATTCGTGAAATGGTTTTCGTTGCCTTCCTCGCCAATGGTGTAATAAAATTCACACATGGAGGAAGGGAACCGACAACCCCTGTGTTGTGAGTCTGCCTGCTTAACCACTACGCCACGGCACCACACCGGTGAGAATCTACCCTCATCTAATTTTTCACTTAGAGGAGGGAAAGTCACTCACTCTCTGTAATTCCAGATGTAGAAATCACGAGGTGTGGTCACATCGAGAAGAAAACCTGGACACTGCGAAAATCAGAAGCTTCTCAGTGTCCACTAACTATATGTATATATATTCATATGTATATGAATGTGTCCAAGAGACAAGTGATAAAATCACTGAGAGTGCTCAATAGTAAAACTAGAGCGAAGAAAAAAGGAATAAATGAGGAAAAGGATATCTGGAAAAGGAGGTTGATATTCCTAGCCTTATTCTACACAATGAGTGCAGTATGATATAATTGAACTTACAATTAAATCGTGCAAATGAGAAGGAAAACTTTGTGTATGGATTAACCTCCCTTTTGTCATGCTATTTCATTTTCTAAAATCTGCTTTAACCCTTTTGGGCTTCTTTCAAAAGGTGGCAATTACCCCCCAACTCCGATTTCAAAGCTCGCTGGATGGTTCTCAAGTTTGAAAAAAAAGCTATGGAGTACACCTTATTTTTAGCAGTCTTTGGTAAGTCTCAGATACGTTACTATATATGCAAGGTATCATTGTTATCATACCGCATAAATTGTTAACTATTTGCACTGTTCCGTTGTAAATCTTAGCTAACATTTATCTGGAAACCGTTTCCTTCATTTCTCACCTCATCTTAAGAGCACCCCGAAACCATCATAAACTTATACTGTAATCATTTAAGCTTTCGTTACTTTACGAGACCTTATTAGGAATGACTCTGATAATTATAGAAAAACATCTCTGCATCAGGTGTAATCTTCGTCACTTAACTGAATAGAAGATCAGGAATGCAAATGTCAACTCATCGAAATTTTTCATCACTACCCGGTTACCATGAACTCTGCTATCCCACTGTTAGATGCTAAAAGACTTCTAAATCAATTATTCTATTTTCAATTCTTTATAGACCCAGTAAGAAGGATGGACTTTAGGAGTTCGAAAAAGAAATACTTCTCTAACTCTACAGAAAAACAGCACGTTTTTCTCGTGATCTATCTAGACAATTCTGCTATATTCTAGTTCACCAAGAGCTCTGGTTTTTGAGCAGTGTCTTGGTCCCTGATCTCAATATAGATACCTCGTAATTGATACAATCCTTGAGTTACGGAGAGCTAGCGACTCCCCTAGCTAAGTTTAGCCTCAAGGTTTACCTCCAATGCCGTGTATGCGATCTGCTATCAAACGCCGTATTCACAATGCCATCCCCACAGCCTAGCGTAGATTGTTATCAGCGAGGTTCGCTACGATGAATGCAAAATTCGAGATAATTCTATTAACTTGGGAAGATGCGCTTCTGTAACTGTTTCACTGGGAGCAGCTTTTTGCTTTGTTGTATTCTAAAAGCAAGTTGGGAACTTTTTGACTTCTACCATTAATTGCCATAAAGACTTAAGGTACATGAATTCTCAGAGAAAGATTGTTCTTGTCAGCAGCAAAAGCATCTGATTTTTCTTCTGCAAGGTGCTTTAGTAACTACAAATTTCAGTTTTGTGGTAGAAGCAAAGTGTCTAGAAAATTTGTGTTTTTACAAGTGAGTTCGCCCCAAATAATTGTGAAAAGGGGACCAAAATCCACGTTCTTCACAAACCAATGGTTTGATTCAATCTTTCCTTGTATGAAAGAAAACGTCGAAAAATGCTCTGATTCACGTTTGCATAGAGTCATATGCATACATGATCCATAGGCATTAAAGCAAAAAAAACATGGATGTAGCATTCTTAATGATCATCCAAAGAAGTAACAGGATTTAAGTAATGAGTTGCATCAGCTGAGTAAAATTCCGTGTAAGTGTAAAAAAAATTTAATCAGATATTGCCTTGAAGAATGACCATGATTTATGGTTGTGCAAATTTGTCAACGACGATATAGGTAATGTGATGGATTAGTAAATGTTCATCTTTCTTTTACATCTTTATATCACATATTGATTTTAAGCTCCGATTCTTTTCACATCATTAGCGATGTTTCAATTTTCAGTTTTTATTTCAATTACAGACATTTTATCGGAATTTTGTTTGTACATTGTAAAGCTATGGAAAAGTTTGAAGCAAGTACTGAGCCAATGTTGTTGCACTGGTATCTTAAATCAACCGATCAAATGAAACAAAAAAAATCATAAGTGTTCTTACCTGCGTAAAGCACAGCGTAGTATTATTTCATGGGCAAATGTAAGTCCGGTAAGGTTAATTGAGATTTAAGTCCTTTAATTTCCCAGCGTCAGGCTAGAAAAACTAATCGTGTGCGCTCAGTATGTACAATGCAGAACGGGTGGTGCATAGAAATACAAGCACAATAAGATCCTTGCAGGCAAACTTCTTTTTCCGAAAGAGTTATGAAAACCCTTATCAAAAATATGGTTTTAACGCAAGTACAATAAGACACTGTCTAATGGCCAGTCTCATTATAATTATCAATCATTACTAGCGATTCATTGGCAATTGAATATTACAGGCCTGTACCGGCCGACGAATCGGTATTGGTATTACCATTTCTTTTTTAGTTTGAACTATTCCAGCCTTCAGAATCGCGCCTTAAGGTAGGCTACTGGTCCAGAATCTAGAATCTCTTGTTTTCAAGCTATTTAGCCCAAATTTGGTATGAAGGTGCCAATGTATGTCTGCATTCCAAAAATGTTAAAAAATGTTAAAAATAGGCAATGGCTTCCATGGAAACCATTAAACAATGGCTGAAAAGGTCACTTGCTTAGTAACATTAGATCTTTCACATGGAAAGTGTTAGGAACTGATTCAATCAATCATATTGGTCTTATATGATTGAAGAGTGCACAAAAGCCCTTTGATTTTTTCTAATTTTACTGAATCATGAACAAATGCTCTCAATTTCAGAATTTTCCATTTTTCACATTTATGTAGCATTTGTTCTGCTTGATTACAAAGAATCACAACAAGATATGAAAAAATAAAGACCTTTTGTGCACTTTCCATGAAATAAGGATTCCAATGATATATAGACATGGTGAATAGCTCTTACCCTGTAAAAATGCTAGTGTTACTAAACAGATGCACGATATCAAAATCAGCGTTTTGAGAAAAATGCATGCAAACTTTTAAGTCAGAAACTAAGACAAATGCTTGAATAATGAATGACATGAATACGGTTTTAAGACAGAACTATTTGACCCACATGAAAAAATTACAAGGAAACTTAATATTTTCTCAATTTGGTACCTATTTTGTTTTGTAATCTCTTGCTTTTGACGTAGTTGATACTTGCGGTCGACACCGTTGAAGATAAGCAGAGGTGAAATATCCATAAGGGGAAGCTAAATGGGGTATGGATAATTCAAGGTAAGGAGTCAAGAAAGGGTTTGAACCGCTTTAATTTCAGGATCTGACATTGTTTGCTATAATAGTATAGGTTAGGTTACCCCCTTCTATTC
This sequence comes from Pseudorhiza aurosa, assembly GCA_964026355.1. Taxonomy (NCBI): domain Eukaryota; kingdom Metazoa; phylum Cnidaria; class Scyphozoa; order Rhizostomeae; family Lychnorhizidae; genus Pseudorhiza; species Pseudorhiza aurosa. The sequence continues at coordinate 5,463,352 of OZ032122.1, forward strand.
TTCCGCCCATATGTTAGGCAACCCCTTTCTTTGTTCCGTTCTTTTACGTTAGTTTATGTAGCCGTACTATTTCCCCATTGTTCATTCTGCCGTAGTACTCGTGTAATAAACTGAGATTCGTATAAATCGATAATAGCAACTAAAAATAGCTCTGCTGAGATTAGACAGGATGTGTGTCTTATCAATTGCTACCAAATTGTTGATGTAGCACCTCAATGAATATGTTTAGTTTAATCATACAACGATTTCAAGTCACCATGATATTGAATTTGAGGCGATCCATAAAATCGAGGCAGATCCATAAGAATCGATATGTTTAACAGGTTAAATTGAGGCCTTCCCTCTACGAAAAATCTCTGCTTGCATAGTTTTCTTATTCGCATTTATTGACAGTTTGTTTCATTTTACCTTCAGCTAAGTCATGAACTGTTTATCAATCAATTATTTCTTCAAGCAAGACTTTCCAATTGGTTCATTAATTAAAGTTTCAAAATAGTAGCAATGGAAACCTTTCATTCAAATTCAATTAAAAATACAATTACAAACCTCTCTAATACATATGTAGTTTGAAATTGGCTTGCCTGGCTTGGGGTTTACAATAAAAACTAATACAATGGGAAAAATAAGGAAATAGATGGAGATACATATGAGATGGATATTAAATCGAATGAATGGGACAGGTCTAATAGGGAAGAAAGTCAGGATTGGTCCAAGTTTATATTTCTGCAACAAAAGATGTAGTACGTGGTACGAATGGCTATTAGTGGAAAGTTTGGAGATGAGGAAGCGTCTATATTGCGGTGCAATGGAATGGAAGTTGCACATTTAAAGAAAAGAGGTACAGGAGTTGCTGAAGATACCTGAGGCGCTGATGAAGAGATTTACAAAGTGGACAGATTTAAATTGCTTTTTGAGTTCAGATAGGAGAGGGGCGTACTTGTTCTTTTTGCTAGTAGAGTTAGCATGGTTAGTTTCAAAACTAATGATAATAATGATAATAGTAATAATATTTTTCTTTTCAAACTTGATTTCTTGTTATATATATACTCAAATACAACTGCAAACCGCTCTAAACAGGTAGTTTACAATTGACTGCTTGAATAAAAATATACGAGAAGTACAAAGAGGAAAAAAATAGCTGTTAGAAAAGAATGAGAAGTTTCAAAATGTCATTAGTTCAGGATTGCCTAGTCCTTGTTCCTTCGGCAGAAGATATAGTACGAAGTTCTTATATAATGACCATTATCTTCTTGACTACGTAGTGCCTGCAAGTTTTGTCGAAGTCCAGGTCTTCAAGCATTTCTAAGAAGTCAACGGAGGAACTGTCAAAGACACCGAGCGTGCTTCTAATGATATTTATGAATTTGACTTTTTTATATTTAGATTTCAAATTTGTTTCTAGGTTTTGCATTTTCATTTCTTTCACTTTGCATTGTTCCCAAGGTTTGTCTCGAAGCCCACAGTTAATTCGACAATATATAGAAAATCGTTCGAAACAGAAAGTAGAAGGTCTGGACGTAAACTTTCTCCGGTGAGAATGGAGGGGTTTAATAATGTAGGAAGGTCAGCATAAATGGTAGAATTTTTGACGGATTGGAGAAACGCAGCGATGGACAGAAGAACGGAATCATGTCGCCATGTGTAGCGCCCCTGATTCAAGTAAACGTTGCAGCCAGAAATAATGTGTAGAAATGATTCAGGTAGTAAGCAGAAAGAGCAATTTGATGTTGAGGACCAGTTCCACTTGGCAAGATTAGAGTTTGTTGGTAAAGTGTTATTGATGTATTTACCGTAAAGTTGAATATTTTCTTTGGAAAATTGCTCTGGACAGATGACCAGATTCCATTAAGAGACGGTAAAACGAATGGATGTTTCTGTTGGAAGAGAAATAGCCTTGGGATAAGAATATGTTTGAAAGTTTATTTTCATGGTCATTTCTAACTGACTTAATAATTTCTTTAGTATTTCTATACTGGTCATACTGTACATTGGTATAAGTACTGGTGTCTTTCCAAAGATTTCTAATTGTTTTTTTGATGAAGATTTCAATGCATTGCGTAAAACTGTCTTGCACTGAGTGAGCTTAATCGATGAAGATTCTTGGCCACTGATAAGAGCAGCATCGTCAGCAAACTGGAACCAGTGCACTAGGACAGGTTTCTCAAAGAATCCAAATTGAAGAAATCTGCCAACTTTGATATGTTGAATGAATGTGTTGCAACACATGCCAAACAACATAGGGCTAAGACAGTCGGCTTGGAGGACACCAATACCAACGCGAATGAAAGGAGTATTGAATTCAGAAGTGATTACTGAAGTACTGAAGTAAGTGTATAAGGATTGGATGAGGGCTTTTATGTGGTCAGGGATATAGCGATAATTAAGAACTTTGTGTAACAGGTTGTGGTGAACTTCACCAAATGCATTTTTGAGATCTAACAATGTGATGACCAGAGAGCGCTGCTTAATTTGGGCTTTGTTTACTATATTAGCCATGATAATAATAATTATAATAATAATGCTAAAGCCAATAACGACTTTTCTAACGTAAGAAAAGCTTCAACAATCAAAAGACTGCTTTTATTGATAATTTTCCTATAAAAAGAAACAGACTTAAAAAATAAAACTATATGCTACAATGATAGAATCAAAAAGTCTTCTTTACATAAACTATATGTTCAAATTTCAAGTATAGATATTGTTCGAAGTTATCACTCATTGAAAGAAATAGTTTACTTGTTTCACGATGACGTTACTGAAAATACCTGAAAGAAATGTATTTATTGTTTCATGATGACGCTGCTGAAAATACGCTTTAAGACGCGAAAACGTTTCAAGCTTGTTGTCAAGTTTCCAATTGCTAAGCAACAAGATGAGCATAGAAAAGAACGGTAACGAGATTTGAAGTAGAGTAGTGATTATTGTCATCTTTATGACCGTCATTCAAAGATTCATACCCTGACGAGGGTCAGGTGAAAAGATAGCAAAATTGAATGCTAGATGGAAAGATGCAAAAATGAGTGTCAGGCAAAAAAGTTGATAGTGGGACGTAGCTTAACTTTTCTGTACAATATTGAACAATGATTGCAACGAGTATAGTTTGCAATTTGATAGCTAATTACAACATGATACCACCAATAGGAAAGTTTTTGGCATGAAGATGCGTGCTACAGGGGAAAATAGCGACCGTTTGCTACAAAATGACAGGATTACTTACTGATTGCCGTGTCAATTTTATGGCTGGTTGAAAGAATTTTGATACTTATCTCAGTCAAACCCAAAATTCAGTTTTGCGCGTCCTCTTCTGTTCGAAACGTTGGGAGTATTGTTTTATCGTGACAGTAAAATAGTGTATTTGCGGTGCTTTGCGACAGCTTTCCTCCAAAGGAAGGAAATTTAAGCTGAAAATATGAGCAGATGCAAAGCATTAATCGATGAAAACCCTGCATGCACCCCGTGTACACGTAAAATTAGTTCCAGCACGTGAGATATCGTGCCCTTTGCTTTCTTGTTTCGCAGAATGAACATCACATGCAAATACACATTCCTGCAATAGCGATCATGATCCCGCTAGCCTTGAAGTTAGGTTTTAAGATGATAAAGAGGTATGCTAAAATCGAGCAGTGCCGTGACCCTTCCTTCTCATGTACCGTCATATCAGCTTGCTATGATTGATAATGCTCAAATTTGTTAATTTTACAACTAGAATTGACCAAGCACCTAGGAAGATCAGCTTCTTAGATTTGAACTGCTTTTTAATACATTCCGATAGAACGTCGTGCTTAAACATTCATACTTCCACTTCTACTTAAACTTATGGAACATCAACATTAGCTAAGTTTGCAGTATTGCATATGTACCTATTATTATGAGTATTACATTTGATAGAATTGGAAGTTTCTTTGGCGCATCATTGAACAACGCAATCTATCTATGGCGATCTATGTTCAATCGATAGTGATAGTCTTCAATATAGTTTGGGTTCAACTGAGTTTAAAGATGCCAAGCTATGAAGTCAATTTCCATTAAAAGTTAAAGAGCAATTTTCTAGCTGTTTCCTTAAGATTGATCTCGAAAAGCATCCACAAAACATCATGTGGTCCCATAGAATGCCACAGGGATGCTGCTACCGCAAAAAAGCTCTCTACTAATTATCATTCCGTAGAAAAATATGAAATAAGATCCCTCTTCTCAAAGTAATTTGATCCTAAAGGCCTTTTATGTGATTTTACGCGATTTCAGAAAAGACACGCAGAAAATAGAAATACTGAAAGTTTTTCGAAGAGGAACGAGTTCCTTAATGGAATGATATTGTGAAAACATCCAAATTGTATTCACAACAGATGAAATATTACTCCATCATATAATAATCCTGACCCGTATCGCTAAAGTTGTTACAGCATCTACCTGTTATAGGCAATGAAATTAACAAACTGCTCACCTTCAGTCTGAGTAAGCACGCGATCATGTGACCAAATTGTGATAATCAAAATAGCTTGGCAATCAGGCTAGCTAGCTGATTGAAAGGCAGACAGCGATAAAAATTCACGTAAGGAGATTTTTTAGTAAATTTAGCTCAAATGCTTGTCTCCACCAACGTATCGACGAAGTAGTTGAAAAAATTATCAATTTTTGAATAACAGATGTGACTTTCAGCTTATCCCACACTCTTCTGTCTTTAATAATTTATTCATTTTTATTTTGATTGACAATTTGGATAACATCTGCCCTCAATGTTTCGTTGGAGAAGATCGTGTGATCTTTGCCTTGCTTTGATGACACGTTTGACAAAATAAATGGAATTTCCGAATGGATTTTGAGAGGTCATTTAATTTTCACCGGCTTTTCTAATGATTATGGAAGTAATAGAGTGAATCTCCAACTGGCATTGAATGCAAGGTTTGCCTTTTGCAATAGCATAAATACTTGTAGAGATAATTTCCATCACTATAGTTTGTTAGTCTTTTAGAACTGCACGTCTATGTATATATATAAATACTGTATATACGAATACTGTATATATTTTTATATGAATACTGCATATATTTATATATGAATACTGCATATATTCATATATGAATACTGTATATATTTATATATATATATATATATATATATATACATTTATATAAAATAACGAGAGAGAAACCAGTACTAGTTCAGAACTCTGAGTCTCATGCTTCACAATCTTCAGCTAATCATATACTAAATAATCTTAACGGAATGCGTAAAAATAATAGAGGAAACCTGACGTGCAAAAGATAAAATGAATGACTAGAGATTCTCTCTCGTTATTCTGTCAGTCGCTCTAGTTTGACTATTGGGCACTCTAGGTGATTTTGCTCATCACTCGTCTCTTGGATATATCCACGGACGCATATATATATATATATATATAAATATATATATATATATATATATATATATATATATATATATATATATATATATATCTATTTATTACTGTGCACATTATTGTATAATATGCATATATTATCATGGATTTTGAAGACATCCCATCGGAAAGGTTAGAAAGTATCGAATTTTGGTGTTACCGCAGAACTCAAAAGCATTAGTGGGCCAGAAAGTACCCATATGTCTTATAAAAGATGAATTGCGACAAAAGAATAATAAAGAAGATTTATCCTTGCCAGGTAATTTGCAGAAGCTATTTACTCGGACATAAAAGCTTTGAAAAACTTTTCCTCATGGTATGGTACACTGAAGAAGAATTAGAGGTATACCAAAGACTCGGCTAAGCGATAATACTAAAGAAATCCTTGGATTGACTCTGTTGAGTTCGAAAGACTTGCTCAAGACTGGAACAACTGGAGGGAAGTTGCGAAGAGGACAACAGCTGCCGGGATCGAGCTTTCTCTTCTTCTTGCGGACATCATCATCATTTTTGTTCATCTTATTTGACGATGACCAAAACATTTGCAAGATGGCAAAAGGAAAAAGAAGCACAGCGAAATATGATTGGTATCATTGAGAGGATTATTGAAGACGAGAAAATCTCCTCTGCGTGCCTTAGAGTAGACGTATTTAACGAGGAAAAGAAGGAAAGAAGAGCATGACGTTTCCATGGAGACCTATCCTTTTTTATCAACTTCGTATCCCTGTTCTGTTGTTGTTGTTTTCTGCCGCCATTTTGCTTGATTGGAGATGAAATGGCTACACCAACAACCACTAAAAGGCTCCCGAAAATTCAGAAAGAAATCGATCGCTTAAAGTTAAAGGTACTGCATCATTTCAAAAATTCATTATTTAATCATTGCACAATTCTCTATCTAGCTGATCCCTTTCTATTGCCAGAGAACAAAGTAGGCCTAATCGTATCTTTCACTCATCCCTACCGATCTTCTGCAAGTGAAGTTTAGAATATCAAATGTTGTTCGGATGAAACATCTTCAATTACGCAATTTAATTTGCACATAATTTCATGAAGAATAGGGAAGAGGTGAGGATAAATTTGTATGATGCACCTGGATCTAACCTCGCTCTTGAAATGTCATTCATTAACGCGTACAGTGGTCCTACTTTGGCATTTATATTCAAGCATCTAAGTTCATTCATTCATTCATTCATTTATTCATTCATTTATTCATTCATTGAATTTGTCTTCATTTTGCCTTTAATGCATATGCCATTTGATGGTAATTCACTCATGTCGAGACACTAAAACCGGTGGCTTTTATTGAAAGAGTTTATTGAGATTGCAAAGTCAAGGGAAACCAAACGGTATTTTTTTTCGAATAGGTTGATGAGCTATGTGACAGGGATATCCCCCAAATGGGAGTTGCATCACCTGACCGGAGAGGTGTTTATGAAAAGTAAGTGTAGCTATTTTGTCACGATTAACATGGGGATTAATTGTTTCAGATTTGTTTGGGTTTACCAGAAATTTTGTTTTTAAATATAAATGAGCCATTGCATTGCAACACACATATGCAACTGAGAATTTGTAAAAAATTGGCAAGCAAAAATGAAATTTTGATGCCCGCTTTTAAACTCAGCTTTTCGTCATCCAGAGTCAGTTTTCTATAAGTTCGCATGCAGTTGTTTTTCTCTCAATAAATCGTAGCTTGTTAATGGATTATATAAACCTCTCACAGCTGCTGTTTCTAACATTCTTTGTAAAACAAAATTTTATGCTCTCAGTTTAAATTGATATTTTGACTGTTGAAAGTCACCTGTTTAAGTATCATAGTGTCTTTTTGAAGGTCTCACAGAAGCTTTATTTTGAATCTTCTTACAAATCCAATGACTTATGTGGCATTTGGTACTCTGCTTTCACTTGATATCCTTAGCAAGATGTAAAGCATTCTATGGAACTATTTTTTTGGTAAAAGGATTCCACCATCTGTATTGTTCCTTGTTCACATATTTTTGTAAAAATAGGAAAAGTTTTTGCATCCAATGATAGTCTTGTTTGTACGCTCCTATTGATCATTTTGTGACAAAATTTTGCTATGATTTTAAATGATTTTATAAGGAAAAACATGCGTGAAATTTCTTGTAGTGATGAAAGATATTGTGTATCTTAGGAAACTCTGTGGTTATCAAAGTTGCAAGATATCCAGATTTCTTTCATCTTTCTCTCAATTTTGCCAAACCGTCTATATAGGTACTGATTAGACAGTATTTTCTAGGTGCAATGAACTAACATCTGCTGTGTATGACCTCACAGGTCAAATTGGACAGCTCTCAACGGTATTGGCTTTTATTCATGTTTTACAGAATAATTCTTGATTAACTATTAGTTCGGTAATTTGCATCGAATGTGCTGTTTGATTGTTTGATAGATTCAAATTTCTTCTATTTTTGCCACTCAAATCCTTCAATGACATAGCCTTCTTTTATTTGGTACCATTCAAGTATAAGTTTTTATAAAGCTACATATATTTTGGTTTGGCATAAATTCCTTCTCCGCAAGCAGAAAGATGAGAAGATTCCAACTGCAGAATTTGAAGCAAAGAAGACACAGGAAAGTAAAAGACTGGCTTCATTGAAGGTGAATATAATCATAGGATAAGTGTATATCTGCATCTTGCTTTCATAGTATCATCTTAGTCTTTACGCCCACATTTCCCATTTAGGTGTCAGGATAGCTTTGTCGTAAGATTCTTGCGTATTGATCCTGTGGTCAGTGGTTCATATCCACCCACAGCCAAGCCTTCCCTCAGAGTGAGGATAATTGCCAGCTCTCTGTAATTCCAAGAATAGGAATCACAAGGTGCAGCCACATTGAGAGAAAGGACCTGGAAATTGCTTGATAAGCAAAAAGATTTTCAGCGCCCATTAAAAATGTCTAGAGAAGAAAAAAAAATTTCCATCTCTGATGAGTGTCAGACAAGTATTCTTTCAGCATGCTTTCCTCACCTCTTTAGTATTGAAGTTCTCTTTAGTATTCATCCGCATATTCTTGTTTACATGTTTTATATATGTTTATATCTACTTGTTTATGTTCATTCTTACTATCGCAATCATTATTGCTACCCATATTTTTCTGTCTCAAGGAAAGGCTTGGTCAAATTGCTGCTCAGTTAGAACCAGATGAAGTTGAGGAGGATTATCTGAGGTATGGCTGTTTAAAAAACCTTAAATCCTAATGCTATATTGAGTATGGCGCTGTGGTAGAAGTGATGTAATTCACATTTGTTTTGAAATGGGCAAGATGTATGCAAAAGTCACAATCAACAGATTGCCTGTAATCAACCTATAGAGTCAAAAAATAACTTTCTGAGCCTAAACAAGCATCAGACGTTCTGTTTGAATTTTCAGACAATTGAAAGCTCATAGAGACGAAACACCATCTGTCTAGCTTGCGTTTAAAACTATTCATTCAATAAAAGTGAAAGATTTCATCGTATTTCTAATTTTAGTTCTTCATAATATTTTTACTGCAGGATAATGTTTAATTTTACGATCGTTTAATCTAATGCTGAGCAGTCCCTACCTTCAATGAGATATTGCTTGGATAAGAATTATTTTAATGTATATGGTCAAGTGGTGCCATGATATAGTAATTCGGCATGCAGGCTCATAAGATAAGTGGTTCGAGTTCAAATCCTGCCCGTTTCAGAATTTATGCGGGAGGTACGGGAAATTATCTGGTATGGTGTCATGATGGATCAGTCGTAAGATTCTTGCATATTGACCTTATGGTCAGTGGTTAGAATCCATCCTTAGCTACACTTTCACTTAGAACGAGGAGAGCTTCCAGCTTTCTGCAATAGTTTCTCATCGCGATAAAAATGAGACGTAAAGTAATTAAAGTAAATTAGTTTAGACGAGCAGCGCTTTTTCAATATTCCGAAACATGGGAGCAACGGCGGTGAAAACCTTTCATTTCACCTGAACACGTGAACGATAGCCCAATCTAATTATTTTCTAAATAGCTCCTGAATCAATATACGCAGGCAGAGATGTCGAAAGTCTTAAGTATCCAAATTAGCTTTCACATTTCGTTGAAAGCTATTGGTTGTCAGCTGCTCTGAAAGCGTCTTTCTATAACAATGTTGTCCGTCTTCTGCTTAGTTTTAACATGCTTATCAAAATACCCGCAGTGCATCATAACTTGAAAAACTGTCACATTGCGTATGTGTTCTATTCAACCAAGCCATTCCACTTGTTTATCAAAATGATGCTAACAATAATTGAACCGTTTCATTCATAAAACTTATTGTACAGTGCAATGATAGGATCTTACGTGCTTAATATCAATGCCATCACTTTCTAAAAGTTCGGCATGAACGAATGGTTTACAAACGCTTAAAAATTCAAGTTAATTTTCCATCAATTCTGGTGTGGACAAGCCTTTGTTCCTTATGTAAAATATGTAGTATCATGTCCTAATGCATGTTCATATGATATTTTGACGACCATTAATGATACTTGTAGCATTAATGCTTTAAATTGTAATCTTGTTGATGGTGACAGTAATAATAAATACATAATCTATTGCAATATCTCCACCTTTATCTATAATTCTATCTTTCGATCTAGCAGTAATTCAATGATATTATTCCTGTTCCTCTGAGGCGTGTCAGGACCACCAGAAGCTCGACTCATTCATACTCTTTCCAAATTTCCCCGCCTAAGCCACAAACGTTAGTAAGCATGCTGGGAAACATGAGCAGCGACTGGTTCTATATGCAATCGAGCGACATTTTGTAATCAGGATAAGGTAGTTGCTAATCAATGTCTTCGGGGTGATGCTTTCGACTCCACAACGAAACGACTTCCAAGACGCTCATATCGGATGAGGCACTTGAATATTTAGCTAATGACCGGCTCACGTTGCAAACAATCCAGTGCTCTTAAAAATCATTAAATAAATAAGGTGGCATTAAAAATCATTAAATAAATAAGGTAGCATTAAAAATCATTAAATAAATAAGGTAGCATTAAAATTCCTTATGCAACCTTGTTGTAGGAACTTTGACAGAAGCAAGGGAAATAAGACTGGAAAAAATAAAAAGTAAGTCATTAAATGCACAAACGTAAATATATTTTACAGTAAAAGCACATCAGTAGTCTAGCAGTCTTTGCAGTTGGTAATCAGGTGAGAATTTGATGTGGCCTTAAGTAATCGGTGCTATTTTCATTCATATTAAGATTAGACTCGTCGCTGATATGAAAGTACGAAAGAAAAAGGAGCAAGGAAGATATAATTCATGAAGTCTAAGGTCGTTGTTTAATTCAATCCCCTTTCATGATGATCGTCCTGTTGGTAATTTAATATAATATATTATCATCAATAAGCATCTTCTACTGTGTTCTGATAAGCCCCACATTTCTCCTTTTAACCTGGCTCGAATTAAAGAATAAGCTTAT